>CACKRE030005252.1:168197-192494 GCA_902602495.3 Ectocarpus sp. CCAP 1310/34
GGGGGGGGGGGGGGGGGGGGGGGGCGAAGGGGGGTGACGGACGAAAACGAAAACGAGAGAGAGCGAGTTGGAAACACCGCAGGGCGAGCGATTGCCGTTGTTGTTGTTGTCGTTGTTGTCTTCACAAGAAAAAACGTTCAGGTCTCTGCCTAGTACTCGTAGCTTCGTACCGGTGTATGCACCACGAGGATGCCTCGCGCGGTAGCATGCCAACCACCACCCCCAAAAAGAGCACCACACACTTACGAAAAAACAAAAACAAGCGGAGGACGGCCCGATTGCACCTGACAAAAACGGTTTCGGGAGGGAAAAAAACAGGATGCCATCAACGGTTGTGGGTCATGCCGCGCGGCAGGACAGGTTTGCAACAACGAGCACAGCGGGGCGGCTTCTGAAACCTCCAATCGACAGGCGATGCAAGCGCGCACACACCTGACGGAAGGGAAGGCGCGCTGAAGGTGAGAGGTCCACACACCGCACGTCAGGATAACTTCGCCTGCGAAAAACAGCCAGTTCCAGATCGCGCTGTGTTTCCCCGAAAGCACGGTTGCGCGATGGCGTGAGTGTAGCGGTGGCCAGGGCCGAGGGCCGAGGAGCAGGCAACAGAAAACAAAATGAAAACGAAAAGACGACTTCATCAGAGGTGTTTTCCAGGGTAGAGAGGGAGGAAGAACAAATAGAGAAAAAAAGAAGACGACGTGATGGTATCAGACCGGGATGGATGACATAATGCAGATACACACACACTTGTGAGCAACATGAAAATGGCGCTTCCGGTTGTTGTCCCCGCTCGCTGCCGACGGAAATTACCCAGTCCAGACAACCACAGCGGCCACAGTGCCTGTTTTCATTGGACAGTCGTGACCGCGGTCGATTATGCCCCCCCCCCCCAAAAAAAAAACACACACACATGAACAAATAAATACACACATGCAAAAAGAACGGGCAACACACCAAGCACCCACACGCATTCACCTCCTGCAGCACACCATAATACCTCTTGGGGTTGTCGGGCATAGAACGGGCAGCGCGCCACCAGATGTACGCGGCGCCGGCGAAGACGTTGAGGACTGCGCTGAGTTTGATCCAGAACGAGGTCGGGTGGTGCTTGATGCGGGCGGGGTCTGGGTAATTGCCGGCGAGGAACCGTTTCGTGCTCTTCATCGTGAACCCGGCGGCCTGGGCAGCCCCAGTGCGGCGCTGCGGCATCTCCGCCATCCGGGGCAGGGCCTTGACGGGAATGGAGCTGTTTTTTTTTTGCGGGGGGGGGAGTTCGTTAGGTGGGGGTGGGGGTACGTGCTCGACATGAGCACAGCCATGATCGTGCTTCTACGAGGTTGAGTAGTGGCAAACTTTCATCGCTGAAATTGTCAGCCGTCGTTACCGACTGGGGCACGAGACGATCCGTCAACGCTGAGGTAGGTACCGATCGCACGAGGTGACCACACGCCGCTGCATAGGCCCACGACCTCTACGTCGACGCGTTATTTTGTTTTCCCTGGTGCGACCGCAAAATCTCTTCGCTAGCAATGAAACGAGACAAGGTTCAACACACCCAGCGTCTGAACCACGGAACTGACGAATGCCAAAACTCAAAAGCCCAAGCCCCAGCTTCGCTCATTTAACGTGGCTCGCAGTCGACTACGAGCGAGACTCGCCTCGCCGTTCCTCGTGCGTGCGCCGCGGAATGGTGCACACGCAAAATGCAAACGTGATTCTTGCAGAAACCCCACCCACCTGAAACAGAACATCCTCATGTGGAACATCATGACCAGCACGGGGTAGATCCAGTAGGCCACCCAGGCGACGATGCCGGTCAGGGTCTCCGTGCAGGTGTAACCGAACTGGGACTGAGGAACATGAGCGTCCGGTCAACCGGTGGCACAAGACCAAAAAGCAAATCACACTTGAGTCAGCGTCAGCACTTGGTTGCACAAAAACACATGCCGTTCGACTGCTGTGGTACAATCTCGTACCGGAATTTGTCTTTCCGCGACTTTGTGTGTCCTCTTTACTTTCCTAAAATGCGAGGAAATATAAAGTGCACCCCGTGTGTACAGGCGGGATCGATCGAGCACGCCAAACCCCGAAGGAAACTAACAACGGACGCAACCGCCCATCAGACACACAAAAAGAAACTGTCGACCCTTCCTGCACGACGCAGACACCACACAGGTGGCCTCACGTTGAAGATGGCGAAGAATATCTCGGCCACAGACCCATCCTCATTCTCCTGGCAGCAGCCACAGATGTTGAAAACCTCCACGGCGCTCGAGTCGGTAGTGCCTGTGGAGTCTTCATCTTGGGTCCAGAGCTCCTGCCGGCCGCAGATGGTACATACCGTGGAACGCGCGGATCACCCCCCCGAACCAAGGCACAGCGCGGCAGGAGGGAGAGAGGGAGAGGGAGAAGGAGAGAGAGGAGAGGGAAAGAGATAGGATAGGATAGGAAGCACGTTAGTTTGCCGCTATCTTGAAGCACAAGGCTTCCCGACAGCAGACTGCTGCTATTGCAAGTCTTCGGCCGAAAACACGTGCGCCAGCCTTGGGGGTAGAAATACCGACCACAAACTAGCGATAGACGGTTCGACCACAGCAGCGAATACATACCACCCAAAAGGTAAAAACACGCGGAGGTCACCGCTCATTTATCCCGGCCTCTTGTATCTACGGACAAGGATCAACGCGTCTTGTGTTTTTTGTAAGGAAAATAACAAAAATTAAAGGTCTCGCAGACATGCTTCGCATCCAGCAGTAGCAACGCCTGTTGGATTGAAGGAAGGAAGAAAAGAACCTCGCAAGACACGCGGCGCGATCAGCCGCGGGACACGCAACCAGAGAGACGGACACGTGCGCGAGCGACAGTCAAGACAAGACAACATGGTAGCCGACAGTCAACAACACACACATGAGGCTAAGAAAAAGAGCAGGGCTGTCGGTAACAGGAAGCACTGCTGCTTGCCTAAGGAATTAACAAACAGTACTCATCTTCGGGTCTCAGTGGAACGTTTCCAAGACGGCAAATTCATTCAACATGACGACTTTTGGGAAGTCCTTCCAACACGCCGTGTCCAAGGTTTGCAGTGAGCGAGCTGACAAAAGACAACAAAAATGAACTCACTCTGAGGTCGAGGATCCCCAGCTTGAGCAGGCCGGCGCAGCACACGAAGATCACGAAGGCCGAGATGGAGAGCGTGATGGTTGCGAAGAAAGACTTGCTGGAAACCCACAGACGAGGGGAAAAGACCGACAGGGGGCAAGGGACACAAACATATGCGAAAAAAAAAAAGTTAGTTCAGGACCGGGCAGGGATTGCTATAGGGTGTACGTACCTCTTTCGCCAATCACAGCGGAAATAGATTGGTACTTCCGTACAGCAGAAGTATGGTAATGCAAAAGAGTGTCTTGGAAGGGTTTAAACCAGCACGCCAGCGAAACGGCGGAGGAGGATGACGAGGCAGCCGGGGGGTGGTCGGCTGCAGGGCTCATCTGGGCTTGCTCCCAGTGCCTTGGTTTGGTTCAGCGGAGACCCCCACGCCCCCGAAACACCGCCGCCTACAGACCCAAACAAGGCCGACATCAACAACAACCATCTCCACCACAGAACAACCACTCACTCGGCGATGTCATCGGGGATGGCGTTGCGACCGTTGAATCCGGCCTCGACGTCGCCGTCGTCATCCTTCTCGTCCTCGCCCATCCCGCTCATCGCGCCGTGGCGAGAAGCCGCCGCCGCCCCCCCTCCGAAGCCCTTCCTAGACTTCGTCGACCCGCGCCTGCTCATCTTCGTGGACTTGCTGGACTTGGGCTTGCCGCTGCGGTTGCCGAGGGCCATGTTGCCGCCGATGCTCTGGTCCACGTCGAAATCCTCTTCGGAGCCGCCTCTGGGGGGCGCCGGAGCCTTGCCCTCGGGGGATCCCGGACGGAGATGCGCCAGGTTGCCGGTGCTTCCGCGGGCGCTGCTGCGTGTGCTTCCGCTGGTGTTGCAGATAATGAGGTTACGACAGGGTGGGGGGGGGTGTACTCTCAAATTTTGCACGCGTTAGGGGTTAGACCATTGACAACGAGTCCTCGAGAGGACAGACCACTATTCCAATAGGACCAGGGGGGGGAGGCGGGAGCATTGAAACGGATGCGTGCGTGCGGCGTAAACCGAAAAGATCACCCACCCAAAAAATACGGTACGCTACCTATCCACACGCATGCACACAACTTCTCGCCCAACTGTGGTCGGGCGTGTGGTCGGGCAAAAACAACAATAGATGCAAGAGTCAGTGCCAAAAAAAAAAAACTGCTGCCGCGCTCCACAATGGTTCATCTTCAGGGGTGCGCATGGGAAAGACGATACAAAAAAAAATGGGAGCACCGTCCAAATAAAGACTCGAATAATAGTATATTCTCCTCCTCCTGCGGGATGAACACGAAAATCAAACTTACCGGGACTCCCCATTGTTCCTCCGGGCCGTTACGGTACGGGTCAGGGCCGCTTCCATCACCTCGAGCTCGGCCTGCCTGTCGCGAGGGCCTGCCTGGCTGAGGTACCTGTACGTACGTGAGCAACGCGTCAATTTGCACGCCCGTGATTCGTAAGACTCCTGTGTAAAGCATCCATGTGATGGAAACTGCCCTGTGTTAACGTGATAAAAAGAAAAAAACGCAAGCATATTCTGGCAGGGCGTGGTCGTGTGTGTGTTCAAGAATGGTTAATGGCGAGCGCGAGGACCCTCTACAGAAGACTGTCGGTCTGCAGATCGTCGCGAGAGCAAGCGGCGTTATCCCCCCCTTTTTCCTAACGATACCCACCAGTGCTTCAGGCCACCCCGTTCCCTGATACTTTATCCCTCCCTTCTCTAACGGTGCCTGCCAGCGCTACATGATTGTGATGAACACCCCTTGCATGGCATGCACACGAACCCCCACCAACACCACAACTCACTTGTGCTGGAAGCCTTGCATGACCGAGGCGGTATCGTCGTCCTCGTAGTTATGCTCATCGAATCCTTGGAAGCGAACCGAGGCTCCGCTCTGGCCGGAACCGTTCCTCCCCATCCTCGGCGCGTTGGAGCCGATGCTCTTCATGGACGACCTGGACAAAGAAACGGGCGGCGTCGCGGGGCGAAAACGCTCTCAACAAGGGGCTTGGGAGTCAACGCGCGTGGGCGCGGTTACTATTCAACCACGTCTTGTCGTCACGAGTTGAAAAACTCTTTGGGTGAGGCGACAAAGTTGAGTCGGCATCGTGGGTGGGCACGGCCATGTGGTCCAATCTCGGCAACTCTACAGCCGCAGTAGTGACAAACACACACACAACCGGCCCGCCCGCAGCAGCAACAGCGGCAGCACACACGTAAGGCAAAGCGCCGAGCACGCATACACACACCGCTGACTGGTGTCTCTTTTTCTGGGGGCGGGGGGGGGGGCAAACTACAACAACAAGGCTTCTCGAAATAAGAGAAGAGAAAACGGCAGCTATCGCTCTCACCTATTGCGCCGGTGGCCCGGAATTATCGGAGGCCTTCCGGAGTCGCCGGCGGTGGCGACGACCGGGTGCGCGGGGTACTCGGCGCCGTCGTACGAGTAGCCTCCCCTGTCTAGGTAGCCGTCCTCGTCCTCGGCGATGCTCACCAGGCTCTGGCCCTTGCGGTGGAATCTTCTCTCGGAACAACACATGTGCAGAGAAGACACAACCCGAAAAATAACCCACGCAACATCAGTTCGAAATGTATTGGAGGGGACACGAGACAAAGGCGAGGTTAGCAACTGCTCAGCAGGCTCTAGCCCTTGCGGTGGAACCTTCTCTCGTCGAAAGATGTGCGGGAAGACAAGACACAGAGAAGACATCACCCCGACGACAACGAAGCACAACCCACACAACAGTATTCGACACGTATTAGTCGGGACAAAAGAACACGGGCGAGGCGAAGAGGTGCACAAGGATGCCAGCACGGAAGGCCGGCGGGGTTCATCTACGGTGCCGAGCAGACAAGGAGCAGAGCAGCCTCCCCGCTGTTGCAAAAATGAATGGTCCAATACTTCCCTTCCTACCAGTAGGAGAATCTCCAAAACCAACGCTACAAGGCAAAAGGTAAGCGTATGCAACCCCGATTGGCTCCAAAATCAAGGAATCATATCATACAACTTCTGCCACAATCACGCCCAAACGGGAGGATAACTTACCGCGGAGTGAACACACGCACGAAACATGCCGGCAAGAACGAAGAGCGGCGTGCCTTGGGAATACTGCGGCATGCTACGAAAACGTGGACGGTGAACTCACAGTCCGCGCTGGCCGGCACCATCAGGTTCTCCGGCCACCAGACCCGGGATCCTTTCCGGGAAGACCGATTCAGGGTCGGAGCTGCAGATGTGGCCGCAGCAGGAGTCGAGAGGAGAGAGAGAAAGAGAGAGACAGAGATCAGTGCACCACCAGATGAGCAAGAAAAAAAAAAGCTGGTCATTCATGGCCCTAAAGCAGGAGTCTAAAGGAGAGAAACGAAAAGGAGAGACAGAGATCAGTACACCACCAGATGAGCAAAAACAAACAAAAAGAAAGAGCTGGTCATTCATGGCCTTGGTGGGAGATACGGGGGAATCAGGAGGGTTGAAAGAGACATTGCCACATCACGTCATGACAAAATAAACACAGCACAAATTCGTAGCAAGAGATGCAGATGAGTACTGCTGGAGACACAGAAAGATCCGGATCTCGTTCCTGCTGTGTACACTACAAGGCTTCCTCTTGCCCAGCAATCAAGACTTGGGGGAGATGTGCTTCATAACGGGCAGCAATGTCCCCAATGCCTGCCTGTCGAGGACAATTCCACACAAGCGGGTACAACCAAAAAGAGAAAAAATCTCCAAGGCATGTCAAGGAGAGGACAATTCACACGAGTCGGGTCATTATCAAAGAGGAAAAAAATCTCCCAAACTAGTGAGAAGGGCAATTTCACACAGGCGAGCAATAATCAACAAGGACAAAAATACCCCAGACATGTTGAAGGTGGGATCTATCCCTCGACCGACCGACCTCGTCGAACCCCACTGCTCGGAGTTCTGCAGCGCCAGGATGGCCGGCTCCTGGTCGTCGTCCTCGTAGCTTCCCGAGCTCCCCTGCTTCATAATCGCCTTGCTGCTCTTGAGCACCAGCAGCCGCTTCTGCGCGTAGTCCATGTCGTCGAAGTCCTTGGGGTCGACGTTGCTGTCACGGAAGAGCTCCTGGCGTTACATATGCAGTTACAGTTACAGTTACAGCAGTTACAACCCCGGCAAGAGACAACGAAACACCAGCGGCGCAAGCAACACTGATAAGCCGGGTTAACAAAAGAGCGAGATGAAAAGCAACAACAAAGAAACCAACGCCAAAACAAAGAGGGGGATGAAAAGCAACAAAACAAACTAGCCAACACCAAAGAGACCAAAGCAAAGAGATAGGACACACGCGCCTGCGGGCACATCCGGAGAGGCTGCGCACGGTCTCGCAAATAAGAAAAACAAAAAAAACGATTCTCGTCAATCTATCCCCGCAAAACATACACAAACACATGCATCACGGTGGGTCTTGCAAAGAAGCGTGTTCTGGTTTCACGCCCGCCCTTGAGACACACGTCTGCTCAGCGGCAGACCAATCCGGTTACCGACCGCGTGCGATGCGACAAATAAACAAACAAAAAAAAAGAAGGGAAAATAAAAACACACACAGAAATACCACCCATTCGAGATATACCCACAAAAATACAAGCACCAAAAGCGCTGCCGTGGACGAAAAAAAATTGTACCTCGAGGGCCTTCGCGGAGAGGTTCGAGAGGTTCTTCCTAGGGTGGATAGGCGCGGCGCCGCTCTTGCGAGATTCGTCCTTGGACTCGTCGCCGTTGCTGTTCAGGGCAGCCTGCCCCGTCTGCTGCGCCTCGGCGGCCATCCTGGACACGTACTGGTGGGTCAGCACCTCCCGGCGGACGGCCCACGACTTGGCCTTGGAGTCTGGGATGATGCCGGCGACGCCGCCCTCGAGGGGCCCGCCGCCCCACACGAGGGCCGGGGCGAGGTAGCGGGCCGCCAGAAGTCCGGCGATGGCGCCTGGTTTCAGTTGCGGGGGGAGAGGGGCTGCTTGAGCCATTGCAATCATCATCGACCAGACCAAATGGTGCATACATATACGGAGGCTGTCTTTTAGTCTACTGCGTGTTGTCGGTGAGTTTGTGCGTGCATGAAGACAAAAACACAAGGGGATCCATTTGTCCCGCGCGCGCATGGTTGCGCATGCCAATCAGAAAGGCCGGGCGGGAGCAACCGGGACATCTCGAGCGAACCAGACCGTCAGCGAGGCTAGAGAGAACGGTCCCGAAACCATTAAAATCTTCGCGAGAGGGAAGGAAAGGGACTCCGAGCAACCGGAACACCTCGAGAGCAAACCAGAACGGCAAGGCAGAGGGGGAACAAGAGGACTGCTTTGAAACCATCAAGATCGAAACCATCAAAAGGGACTCCACAGCGAGGACACCAGAGGATACACTCACCAAGCACGGCGGGGAGAGGGATGTTCTTCGACTGGTAGGCACCTCCTAGGGGCAGCATGTAGATGTAGCTCATTATGCCCTCGCGCAGGGAGGCCCCGAGGCCAAGGTAGAACATGGTGCTGCGCTCCGGCCCGTTCGCCGTCTCCGTTGTCTGGTTGATCTTCTGGATCATCTCCTGGTACAATAGTTCCGTCCGTTGTGACAACACGCGTGGGGAGAGCAGGCGAGTTAGGTACGAACGGGTTTCGATTGGGCCGCGTCTTCGCGGGCGTCTGCCAAAAATTGCTTATCTACCAAATAGACAAGACTCTTTTCTTCCGAGGATGAATTCGTTGGGTCATCCTGGTAAAAAAAATAAAAATACTCCACGGTAGTTGTTTTTTAACCCGCCCCGTTCTTCCCCCACCCACCCCCAAAAACAGACAAGCGTTTCCCCTTCCCCGTGAGCGCGTACAACGTGCAGAGAAGACAGGGTCCATCCGCATGGAGGGCATACGTCCGCGCTTTCAGTGGACGTCATTTACCTGATAGTAGGTCCCGCTCGAGACGGTGCGGCTTCCCTGCTGGAGGATGGAAGCACCGAGATGCGTGAACACGATCGCTCCCACAACCTGAAAGAACCCGGTGAACGCGGTCTCCGAGTTACCGCTGAGAGCATAGAACCTCAGCAGCTCCATGAAGAGGATCGTCAACCCGCCTGCATTAGCGCGCGCGCGGTGAGGGAACGGAAAGGAGAGGACGCAGAGCAGGTCGGGAGGGGTGAGAGAGAGCGAGGGGGGAGGTTGTGGGTGGAAAGCGAGGAGAGCGGCGACCGCAAATATAGTTGTCTCTCCTACTATGCCCTCCACGCACGGCGGTGAGACAACATCCGCTCAGGGTTGCTCTCATCTCTCTCTCTCTTTTCCCCCGCACTGCTGTGCAGTGCATGGGATGCCACAGTGGTATGCATACATACGGGCAAATGCCGTTGCCGGTTTCCACGCCCATTTTCTGCATTTCGTCAACAGCAAGGAAAGGTGTATCGCCCAGTGACTTGACCTGATTGCAATACCAGACAAGCATCTCAAATCAGTTCCCATCTTTAACCAAAAAAACGAACAACCGTCGAGACTCGTTCCCATTTTCCGCACAAACTCAGCAGCAAGGAGTGCATCCTCTCACCAGCAAATAAGGTCAGCATGAGGCCGCACCAGGTCCCCATCTTGAGGCTTCGCATGGATAGAGGCCGCAGGACCTGTACCGAGGCATGAAGCTGGTTGGCCCCCTGCCAACGGATCAACAGCAGCAGCGGCGGCGGCGGCGGCGGCGGCAGGCAGGGAACGGGTGCGTATGAACATGCGCACAGGGTGGGGCGTGGTGTGTGAAGCGTGAAACATGCAAGCAAGGTCCGCAATCTTGGGCGATGACTGGAGAGAGCAAGGATCGCACATATGGGATGTCAACGAAACATAGTATTTACAGTAGCATTCGCTAGATACCACACGTCTTCTGCTGGCTAATCTATCATTGATAGTGCGGCAAGTCGTTTGAGGAGGGAAGAAAGCCCCAAGACGCATCCAGCCTGCTGCACCGTCACAGGGGGATAGGAGTCGGGTGTACTCGAACACCGACAGCCGTTCTGCTGCGCCTTTCGTTCTTCAAAAAAGAGTAGAAACTACTGGAGTCTACTACCACGTACATGTACACCCGCCGTGAGGGTAAAAACGGAAACCCGTTGTCGGCGTCGTCAGGTCAACGAGTTATCACCACACATCGACTCGTCGGGCGGGCGCCCTACAACCCCACGGGCGGTCGTTTGACCTACATCACCTCGCCCGACCGTGCGCGGTGAAATCACGGGGAGCTTCCCTCCGTGCTAACCGGCACGATTCGTACCGAAACCCTTGATACAACTGCTGAAAACTGGCGCCTACGAAGGGAGACTACTGTGGAAAACGGATTTTCGTGGAAAAATTGAAGGCACCCCTGGCCACCTGTAGCACTCGCGTTTCCGGAAACGTTTCTCCACACGCTGTTGAAAGGACACGCCCTTCATTGTGCCCGCAATAACAAATTATTATGCATACGAACGTGCTTGAGATCGATTTTTTTGGGGGGAGCGCAGGCAAGGTGAGGGGGGTTCCGCAGGGTGTAGAGCCCTACGCGGAGGCGGCACGACGCCACTCATGCTTGATAAACTGCCTGCTGGTTGTTGCGCTAAAAAGTACCATTGCTACCCACACGGGGGAGCCGCGGGGAAACGCCTACCCGGCACCCCATCTCCCAATTGCTAACAGCTCATGCTGGACAACGCTTCACGCGCACGCCGCGCCGGCCACAACGGTTTTCACCCCAAAACAACGGAAAATGGAAACTAGAGAAGATGCCCGAAAGTCTGCTAAAATCATGACATCATAAGTAGCGATCATGGGAGGGACGCTCTCATCCGCTGCGCTCAGCTAAAATGTAGGACCGAATCTACGTGCCACACCTACACACACCGGTCTCCCCGGTGGTCTAGTAGGTAGCCTCGCAGCCTGCTAAGGGGCAGGTCATGGGTTCGAGTCCCGGCAAAGAGAGTTTTTTTCTCACTAAATAAATCCTGGTCTAGGATGAAAGCGGCGCGCTGCAAAGCTCGTTTGTTAGTAAACCATAATCGACTTCGTAAGTCGCGAGGGAAGGGATTGTTGTACCCTTCTCGCGATCAAAATACCTCAGGCATGAACCGCAGGAGGGGGTCCAACCCCCCCCTCCTATGTGACCCCGGTTGGGTCGTCTAGCTAGTAGAAGTGGAGGATAGGGGCCAGAGGGGCAGACGACAGAGTCCAATTATGGGAGAAAACAAACAAACAAAAACACATTTCAGCAGCACCCTCCCTGTATACAACAAAACAGCACGCAACTACACACAGTTTTCCAAATGTAGGTACCAGAAAATTAGTGCACTTGCAACCAGGTGTGAAACCGGACACAATCTGCTGCTATGGGTAAGAAATGATCAGGAGATGATGAATGAGCCACGGGGGGGCCTCGTGCGTGCGTTGATGGATCATGGATCAGATGAGCATGCCCCACATTTGATGGCTATTTTTCCTGTAAAAATTCTTCTGTTGGCGTTGTTCTGCCCTCTCCTCAAGCATGGCGGAGTGCTGCACTGAAAAACAGCGCTCCCGAATTCCCCTCCCTCAACCAATACGAACACACACACAAACACACACACAAACACACACACACACACGTGAGAGAGAAACAGGGAGAGAAAGAGCCACCGCACACACCCCCGCCCACGACCATTCTGACCATTTTAGAGGAGGAGGACCGAGAATAATAAGAACACGGTGGGCCGCACCAGCTGCTTTTGTCGTAACGTACGTAAGAGGAACCAAACCAGACGGCCAACAACTCGACCAACGGCACCGACAGCACACCGGATCAAACATTCGTCGCAATCGCCGCGCGTATCCCGCTCTCTTACCAATCACCACCAAAAAGGCATGCGGCCGCGGTCCCGACACACGAGATACCAACAGACGTGCGTGCTTCTTTACAAGCTGGACGCACCTCCCGCGCGCTTGAGATGGCCACCACCGAAGCCCGAAAGAAGGCGAAAAACGACGGGATGGCGAAGATGCCAAGCCACAGGCTGGCGCAGGTGAAGAAGATGACGATCAGGATGAGGATGGCGTTCGTGATGCCCGCCGCTATGTCCTCGCCGGATCGCTTCTTGACCACGACGTCGTAGCCGGCGGCCGCTCCGCCGAACTGCGGCATGGTTGTGGTAATGGGGAGTATGTCCCGCCTTCTGCAACGCCAAAAAAGGTTGTCAAAAACACAGCAGTGTTTGTGTAGGTTGGATGCTCTTGCTGGTTCCGACGGTACAGTACGAGCCGCGCCTCCCCTCACTTAGCTCCTCTCTTGCCTGTATGCGATGGCGACGGCAGAGGGACGCGGTGGTGACCATTCGTCGGCGTGGGCCATGCACACAACCGCCGTCATAACCTTGTCGTGGAAGAGCCTATAATTTTGCTTACACGAACAAACCGGCCTCAACGCGGGCAGTTTGCCGAGTTGCGCGAAAGTCCTTTCAGCTTCTGATTTTCGCCCTACCGGCGGTGGTTGGCGTACGCGTCGATACACTACAGGGTCCACAGCACCACGGTGAAGTTGAGATAGGTACTTCGTCCTCAAAATACCGCACCCCTCTCCCCCTGGAAGACACTGACACCCGACACTCGCACAAATCAACAATCATGGGAGCGCAGTCAGGCTAAACAGTAGGGGGAAACGAAGGAACTACAACACCTCTCACCTCACCTAAAGGTCCACCGACAACCAACTCTTGGACAGCACAAGGCGCGAGGAGAGCGCGCGCGAGGGAGAGAGAGTTAAGCCAGAAGACGGCAAGGGTGTCAGTATGTCCCGGGGGGGGTGCAGGATGGATGTGGGTTGTACAGCAGTGTAGTGCACAACAAAATATCGCGGGAACTCGACGGGGCGATGTTTTTTTCGAAAGAACGTTCCGAGAATGTTCCCATTGGCAAGTCAACGGCAAAAGAAAAAAATAGGAAAGAAGTGTTCTCATCTCTCTCTCATCACTCTCCATCTCTCCCTCTTTTCCCACAATCGAGCCTCCGACGCACCCGCCGTCAACGCACTCAAAGGCTACGGCAGGTTTAGTCACACCCGCACACACAGCAGAGGCACTACGAGGAAGGGAAAGACGGACGCAGGCGGCCATGCGTGTCGCTCCATGGCTCGCGGCGGCGGTGTGGTCGTCGCTGTTCTTGGCGAGGCTGGAGGAGGTCCGGGCACAGGACGACTCCGTGGAGGAGGCGGGAGACGATGCCCAGGTGGTATCTGCATTTGCCCAAGGCGGCACTTCCAACGTGGCCGATGACTAGTGAGTTTTCGAAAGGCGTCGATAGATCGTCGGCGGTCATGAGCTAGAGACAGGTGCATTGAATCAGGCTCTCAAATGGTTGCCTCACACGTCACACATGGTGTCTCGTTTTTGAGACCCTGCCCCGCAAGCTGAGACGTCGGCCCCAGGGTGTACTGCCACACCGGCCCCTCTTTTTCGCTCTCCACGGGGCAGAGACGCGCGTCATGTAATTCCTGCACGAGCCACTGGGCAAACACCAACCCCCACACATCAATCCTCCCGCTGCTGTAGTACTAGACCAGATGCTCCGACGAATGAATGCGCGAAGGCTGGTGCAGCAAGTGCGGCGCTGTTGTCTGGTCGAATCATATGTATAAGTGGGAGCATTGCTTGTCGGTCAAGTGGAGAAGCAAAGAGAGGAGGTGCTCTCGACCTGAGAACACACAAACACACACGGAGGAGTTGTGGTGTTTTGGCCCGCAAGCGGTAACGCAGCCCTTTGATATGCCAAGCTACATTCCAAATCGCGTGCCGTCCTTATGATACACAGGTTGGTTGGTTTTGACGGCCAATCCGGGCGGTTGCCCCGCATACAAGTAGCTTCCTCTCCAATTACCGCGTAAAACAATTTTCTTCGCAAATTATTTCATGTTATTGATATCTTCTCCTGGTGGTTACGAGAGCACAGGGGAACACAGCAGTGGGAAGTGGTGTAAGGAGGAACGAGGGCGCGACGGCATCGATTTTTACGACGGGTCGGCTTGTCTCGAGAAATAGCGCGCCTGCAAACTTCTGTGTACTTGCGCAAGCGTACAGCGGTGATGTCCGCGTTATACCGCAATGCATCCGTAGGTAACAAGCTGCACCTCCCGACATCTTCTTTCCACGACATACCTTCCCGGCATACGTATAGCAGCCAGAACCACAAGACGGTCACCAAACTGTCTTGTAGAGGCTGTTACCCACAAGGGAGAATCGCTGTGCGCTGCTCGGGAAAGAACATGAAAGACTCGTACAAATCAGTATTTTAGTGCCCCGCTCATGTGTATCCACCGCTCAAGTTATTCTGGACGCTTTATCGGTGGATAGAGATGGGTTCGCGGTGTTGCAACAAGAAAAACCCGACGCGGTACATCGGGACACCGGCGCTATTGTATTGCTCTTGGCATATCATCCAAATTCCGTGACGCGCGATTTTTTCTGCGGTGTATCGGGACCCGCGCTACCCGGGACCGTGGCCAATCGGGACCCGCCACCCACAAGCTTGTGACATCCTTCCACTCCATCGTTACCAAGACCTTCACTGCTGTATAATACTACTAACAGAGCAGTGCAAGCACGCGGGTGCAGAGCGGTGCAGAGGACGTTGTCCGCGGAAAGCACATGCCTCTGCGTGGGCGCTGTCAGTTAGCCTCTGCCACCTCCCCGTCAGGTTTTACCCTCAGCAGGCTCTACCCAGTCACTCCCACACGTGCGCTTTCTGCGAGCAAGCGTGCTTCCCATCCCATCCTCACGGGATATTGCCGTATTTGCGTTCTGTTGCCCCTCGAGGGTGTTTCTTAAGCCGTTGGGTTTATTTCTGTAAGCGAATCGCCTTGCTTCCTGCCAGCGAATGCCGTAGCCCCCGAGGCTACGTAAGATTGGCTGCCCATCAGCAGCAACAATACCAATCAACATAGACAGTGATCCAAAAAGAGTATAAAGAAAAAACATGTAAGCTGCACGTAATTTTCTTTGACGTGAGCCATAAATACCAATAACTAGAAACATCGGATTTAAAACAGCTTCAAAAAAGATACAGAAAAATAATAAATCTAAATTGCAACACCTGTGCCTTGGCCACAGGTGGGCAGCGGCAGAGAGCTCGCCGTGGGCACCGATGCAAGCAACCGCTGTGCAACCTCTCGACAGCACAAGAGTAGAAGATAATATTATATATAGAGGGCGACCAGTGGCGCCCTCGTGCGTCTTCTTGGCGGCGAGCGATGCCGTCGACCTTACCGCATCTCGTTCTGCACTGTTGCTATTTAAAGTCTCGTCCTCGCAACACACCGTCTGACACGCACGCCTTCTCTTGACTCTTTGCGCGCCCGCCGCCGCCGCCGCTGCTGCTGCTGCTGCTGCTCTTGCGGGGTTCTGATAACGCCAGCGCTGTGTCGGGGTTCTGGTTTGAGGATACCGCGCAGCTGGTCGTGGCAGTAAACACCGGCAATGAACTATCAGGCGGGAGTAACGGTAGGCGCACAACATGGGTGTACACTCGTTCCCAAATCTCCGGGAATCCGTTCCGCGTATCCCCCTCGTAATGCTCTCCGTCTAGCGATCGTCGTGTTTAGCATTTGATCCCCCCCTGATAAACGCTTGGCAACGACGTCGTTCAACAAGCCGGTCACTTCGTGAGCTCGACACCCAGCTTGCCGTCGTTGTTTTTTTAGCGGTGACTATGATGTTGGTCGGGTAGATTATGTTGTGCGGGGTCGAGGAAGGGGATGATCGCACCACGAAGGGGGAGACAAGACAAATCCTTCCAAGTCTGGGCCGGTTGACAAAAAGTAAAAAGTTGTAATAACAGCGCGGAAAGGAACAAGATTATCTAGGGGGAAGGGGGAGGGGGTGTACCCATAGTCGTGCGTGCCATATTATAGTCGCAAGAACATTAACCTCGCATCTCTTCAGGGCCGGGACGGAGCATGCCAGGTTCCCACCGGACCAGGCTCTCACATCATCAACAAGCGCGAAGCGCCGTGAGGTATTCGGCGAGTCGCATGGAGGGTGTGCCGCATCTTGCTACGGGTGGTCCCCATCTCGTGCTTACTTTCTTGCATACGGATGACAGCAGCGAATCCTGAACTTCTGGTGCCTTGACTTCCAGACAGTTATGAGCACTGTATAACTGCCTCGAGGGCGCTTGACCCGGCCCCCACGTCTTCTGTTTTTTTTTTATATTATATCTTAAGCCGGCGGCACCGACTTCGTCGTCATCAGATTCGACAGCGACCTCGAGGTGGTAGATTCCGCCCAGTTTGGGGGCGATGGGGACGACACCATAACCTCCATGGCGGTTGACGAGGTGAATCAGAGCGGCAGCATCATCATCGTGGGGTCGACCGCCTCCGATGACGAGCACCTCTTCGGTCTCGACACCGCACGTGAGTCACGGTAGCAGTAGTTACATCTTACAGAAAAGGGGGTCCCCGGATATCAGGCGAGCTGATGTGTGGTGACGGCCCCATAGCGCAGACGCCTTACTCATTGTGTAGTAGAGAACAACTTGGTTATTCCATCTACATGCATATGCCAGCCAATTCCACTTAGAGGATCGCGTTGTTGACACCTCCTTGTTCAGGGCCCCTCACTTCTGCACTCGTTCTGGACTCTCGGCTGTTCGAAGGCAGTGGGGGACTTGGGTTCTCCTGAGAGCCAACACGCCTCCCTTTCTGTCTGCAGCGTCCTTCTCGTCTCACCCCCCCTTGGCCACCTCTCTCTGGTTTCACCAAACCTGCCCTACATTGCTGCTGCTGTCCACGCGGTCACCACACGTGCCCCGCTTAGGACACATTGCTCACTGCAAGAAGTATGTAGAGGATTTGTAATTCTCCATCGACTGCTGTAGATAGCACTCTAATCCTCGCACCACAGCAGCAGTCGGAATTTCTATCTCTCTCTGCGTGTCTAGCACAGGCGTACACCCTTCTTGTCGCAAGGTGGTTTCGTTCCGCGCTAGATGGACCGTCCCTTGGTTGTGCTTGGCTTGATTTCCCGCTCTCTCCCTGTCCCTCTTTCTCTGTCTCTCTGTCTCTGTCACTATGTCTCTCTCTCTCTCTCTCCCTCTCTCTCACACACCCACACCCTGTCTCGTTGTCTGTCCTTCTCAGCCCGGGAGCAGGACTATTTCATCGCCGCGTTGAGCAGCGACGACCTTGAGGTCACCAAGCAGTTCGTCAACGGTTCCCAATACAACAACGAGGTCAGCTGCCACTTTTTATTTATTTATTGTGTTGTTCTATTTTTTCATATTCAAGCAAAGAACGATCACCCCGTTCGAGATGTTGTAACCAACCACAGTAGTCGAAAGGGATGTGCTGAACTCTTTGCGGTGGTGGGGGTGTATTGTTGACCTCTCGCCCTGCCCGACGCTGGGTGGCGCATGACGTGCATAAGCCATCACCTCCCTCCTTATTCATCCGTCTCCATCCTTGCATATTTTCATTTTTTTTTGTTCCGCCCTGCTGACAGACGTAGCCACAACCTCCCTCGTTTGGTGAATTCTGCCGGCTCTCCGATCCTTTACGGTGTTGTTTTTTTTGTCCGCGGTGCTGACAGGAATTGACAGTCGTCGGCGTGGAGCCGGTCGACGAGGGCAGCTACTTCGCGGCGGGTTGGGCAGCAAGTAAGCTATCTTGCTTGTTTTTGTCCGTGTCCATTGGGTCTGAAAAATCGAGACAAATACACGTACACATGTGTGTGTATGCTCATACTCTCTTGGTGTGGCGAGGGAGGGCATAGGGCCTGTGCCAAAAACCAAACAAAACAAAAGCTGGAAAAAAGACAGCCCAGAGGAGAACAAATCGTCGGAGCCCCCGCCGAAATGTCGCGATATCGTAGTATCGGTGTTTAGTTTTTTTTTTCTTGCATTTTTCTAAGCGATTTCGGCACAACAATGATTTACGTTGCCCTGAGGGTGAACCCCGCCCTCTTCATGTCTCACGTTGGCCATCACTATCGCATCCCCGCCAAGCGAAAAGCGACGCACGTACGTGCGTGTACATGTATAATAGCCTATCGTGCGGGCACGCAGGAGGCGCTCCCGGCCGCGTGCTTCGCATTGCATGCGGATGATGGCTCGGAGCAACACCCTCTCCTGAGTTTTGCGTTGCTCGTTGGTCCGCCGTTACACCCGCGAACCGACACTGAATGAAGAGACACATTTTGGTGGCCCCTCGGAACCGACACTGTGTGAACCGGCATTTGGTCGCCCCTCGCAAACCAACCAGGCGAAGACGGACAGGACTGGTTCGCGCTCAAGATAAACCATGACATGGATGACATACTTTGGAACAAGTCTTTCGAGACCACGGCGGTGTCCGACCTGCCCACCGCGATGGTGGTGGGCGAGGAGGCCGTGTATGTGGTGGGGTATTCCGCCGACTTCGAGGGGGATCTCGGTGAGTTGCTGCTGCTGCTGCTGATGCTGATGTTGATGCTGTCGTTGTTGTTAGAAAGGTGCAATGATGAAGGATGATGTCCAATCTCGATCACCTCGGGCGCACTTTTCTGTGAGATGTACGGTAGGTGCAATGATGAACGACGAACAATCTCGGTCACCTCGAGCGGCCAGCCCGCGCTTGCGACCATGCCGTTACGTGCGGCTGAGGGGAGTCCCGGTGATGCAGTAGCGGTGATGTACTTCACTCTTGCAGAGCGCAAAAAAAAATTGGGTTCCATGTTCTTGTTCTTGTTTCCCTCGTTCGACGGAGGGACAAGTGTTTCGAGGAAATTTCCGGCCCAATAATCAAGTTGGTCGAAAGAATGGTGCTGATCCAGAAACTCGGTTGGCTGTTGGTTGTTTTTGAGTGCAGCAAGTGCCGCTGGATATGGTATGGATGGGTGCTGTGACTCAACGAAACTAATCCATTGGGCGCGATAGTTGAGGGAGGGGGCGGGGGGGGGGTCGTACACTTCTGTTTTTCATGCCTCAGCCGTTAGACCATTGACCACGCGTCCTCGAGAGGACGGAGCATTGTTCCCACAGGACCGATCACCGATGGCCAATCGTTCCTTCCCAGTGTGCCAAAGGGGGCTCAATCATATCTTCCCCTAGTCTATCTATCCTGTTGGTGTCACTTCCCGCACTTCCAACCCAATTTCTATTCCCCAGTACAGAGGGGGAGGGGGAGAAACGCGGGAGAAGCCCCCGTGATACAGCAGGTTCTAGCCAGCAGCCAGGCCTTGAAGGCATACCCGCTTTCGGCCGTGGGTCGGCTCCGTCACCAGTTTTTTTGTTCTCGAACGAACGTCCTCGTGATCTTTACCTTTCTGTCGCTTTCTGGCAGACGACGACGAGGTGGAAGAAGTTTCGTCGCTGTTCGTGTATGCCCTTGACATGGACGACGGCAGCACACTCTGGGAGTTGACCACCCAGTTGGGGTCCTTGGTACGTTTTTTTTTTTGCGTTTTTGCGTTTTTGCCGTTTTTCGGTAGTTGTCGTGACGGAGGGAAACGAGGAAATTTCACTCTGATGTACTTGAATGTTGCATCATGTCATGCCTGGTATTATGGTGGTGAAAGCAGCTTTCTGTTCCCGAAAAGGCTATTGGTTTTTATGAAACTCGAAGATCATGTCTTCCTGTGTATTGGTACGAATACATTTTGCCAACAATACGCGACTTTCTCGGATATTGTATTGTGAGGTGGTTCTGCCAGTTTCTCATGGTTGCTCAAGAAATGAAAGAAAACGGAATAACAGAGAGAGCAGTGAAATCACGAGAGATTACAAGTTGTGCGTCTGTGCGCGTTTTCGGCGTGACTCCAGGCCACCCGGCACTCTCGAAACGAATAGCGTACGTAGCGTTGACCGTATTTTTCTCCGTCGGTTTCTGGCTTTTTTTTTCAGGCGGACGGGTCTCAAGCTCATGGCGCTGTGCTCAGCGGGAGCGAGCTTTACATCGCGGGACACACTAGCGGGATCATCCCTGACTACGACGGCGACAGTGAGTGGATCCTCCCAAAATAACGAAAGAATTTGCCCCCAAGGTAGTTTTTCATTAGAAAATAGAAGTAAAACATGAAACACAGGAAGACTATCGACCCGTTCGAGATACAACCAAACAAAGTAGCAGTCGAAGTGTTTCTTCTGATTTTTTTTGGTTTCCGCCCCAGGACGTTTTGAACGCGGGCTTATGGATGTTGCTGCAAACCCGTGAGGTCGAGTGACCGTAGGCTTGGTCCTCTTCGCCTATTTGTCCTTTTTTAGTCTCCTCTTCGTTTGTGGCCGTTTCTGTTGTGCGGCACCGGCGGGGCTCAGCTGCTAGACCATCGACCACGCGTCCTGGAGAGGGCGCAAGTTTGAGTCTGGAGGGGTTCCCTTTTCTCGGCGAATGCGCTCTTTAGTCTAAGAGCTGGTGTTCTTGCGGGAGTACTGAGAGTACTGCTCTGAGCCATGCGTCCGTCGGTATTGACCCGTGTTCGTGATCGGCGGTCCCATCACGACACGCGACCTGATTTTTGTGCATGCACCCACACCCCACAATCCACGCAACCCGAAGGCACGAAGAGTAACTTGCGACGTGCGCAACCACCCTCCTTCGGTAGTTGTTGGCGTCTCCCTCCGTGAAGAGTAGTATGTACCCACCAACGGTTGTGATCCTACTTGCTGCACGCCAAGCTAGACAAGCTGATGACGACGCCCCCCTCCCCCCCCATACTACAAATGTCGGCCCTCAGCTTGTACGGAAAAAGGACGCGTGGACAATGGTCTAACCGCTGAGACAACCAACAGAGCTGAACACGCCCCGTTGTCCCCGTCATTGTTTGCGTACAACCTTCCCGACCATCAAGTGTGTGCGCACAGCCACGGATCAATGACGCGTGTCCCACGCCCTAACCGGTCAGGCATGCAAAACGTGAGTACCCCTCCCCCTAACCTTACTGTCAACGTTTGCGTACTGAACGTACAGGCACGGATACCGACGAGCTGTTTGTGGTGGCCATCGACATCGACTCGGAGGAGGTTAGCTGGGTCTGGCAGAGCGAGGCCAACGCGACGGCCTTTGGCACGGCGGGGATCGTTCTGGCCGATGACGGTAGCCCCATCGTTGGCGGCATCGCGTTCGGGGACCAGTTTAACCTCACCTCCGCGTCTTTCACGTACTGGGAGGTAGGCTCGGGGCTGACACCTTATTTTTCCGGTAATTTGGGGGGCGGGGTTGTAGTCGGGTGGTTTGTTTTGTCGCGCGGACAGACGTCGTGTCAGAGCAAGCAAATATATGCTTCGAAGTGTAAATGTTTTTCGTGCCAACCCGGAGGACGAACAAAAAAGCTTGGGGGCTGTCCTTCGATAGGGACATTTTTTTTTGTTCCATCCGCGAGCTTGACGACGGCGACCCCGACGGCCGAAACCGTACCGCCGCATGTCCCATGGGCCAAGAACCGCGCGCGTTGGTGTACCGCACCACGTCGCGAAGTTTCTTTGCTGGGCACCACCGCCCGTGTGCAATGGCCCTCTTTTTTCGGTGGGTCGATCCTCGTTCGCGTGAGGTCCCCTCGAGTAAGACCCCCTTCCCGTACATTGATGATCCTCTGCGGGGTGTTGGACCTACCCCTGGTTTATTTGTTCGTTCCTCCTTAAAAAATATCGATGCAGTTCGGCTCCGGTGACTTCGTCGCCGCTAAGCTCGACATCGAAGACCCGGATGACATCGAAGTGTCCAAGTATTTCGTGGCTGCGGCCGCCAGCAACGAGACGCGAGAACAGCCATTCTCCATCATCAAGGACACGGACACCGTCGACGGGGTTTTCCTGATCGGCCAACAGGACGGCGTTTTCGACGAGGGGGACTCTGAGGGTGGCGGTGAGAAACACGCAGGAAGCGAATTGCGGTCCGATAGCAAGGCGGAGTTTACCGGAGTTGTTTTTGTTTTGTTTTGTCCCATTTTGTTTTTCATGGTAGAGACATGTATAGCATAGAAGAACGGCATTAAGGGGATGCGACCCGGAATTGCAATGTGGGTTTCATGGAGGTTTTATTTTGTCCCGTTTTGTTTGTTTGACGGTGAGGAACACGTCGGGTTGCAGGAGACGAGAACGGCGGCGAGGAATTCGGCCCGATGATTCAACGTTGAGAGTTTTCACGTTTGTTTTTGGTATTTTTATACAACCGTCACCATCATGACAAAGCCGTGCTTCAGAGCTGGCCGGGATTTTTTTTTTTTTTATCTATGGCCTACGACAAATATCTACATGACCAATTAATTTTTTTTTTCGCGTGTGATACGGTTTGGCTTTTGAGTCTGTCTGCCCTCGTATTTTGTGTCGCCCAAGACAGGCGGACGTGCGGCTGTGCCTTGTCACGCGATTAGGACTCGCCTCTCATATGTTGCGACCCCGAAAGAATGGAAAATAGCAAAGCCGCAGTTTACCCTCGATAAACGCGCGCGCGTCAGAGACGACACCTTCGTCTACCGAGCGCACCCTCTGGCCCACGGTCGTGTGTTTGTGCAGAAGGGGGCCAATTCGAAGCTCAACTGCTGTTCGCGGCGGACCGACTGTGGCTGTTCACCTTGTATCACCCCGACGATATTCGATTATTGTGTTGACGTTCGAATTAATTCCGTTTTTTGTCAGTAAAACTCGTGTTTTTTGCATCGTATCGTGTGCTCTTATTTGTCTCCACTGTACGCCTTGCAACAAAACCAACGTGCCTAACCCTAAATAGTTTTTAGTTGACCCACCCTATGCTTCCGTCCCCGCAATCTCTTGCGTATTCGTCCGCTCTCAACGTGGCCGTAGACCCGCTCAACTACCTGGTGTTGAAGGTTGAGCTGGAGGTGTTGCCTGAGGCAGAGGAGGAGGAGGAGGAAGGGAGGGATTTCCCGTACTGGTACATCGAGGTCCCGCTGTTTGCTGGCGGGATTGCCCTCTTCGCGGTGGCCTACAAGTGGGCGGCAGCATCACAGGTACGATATGAGACGGATGAATGAAAACAAATGACACAAGGTGTTCCATGCTTCACACGTGGACTCTTGGGCGGAACGTTGAGATACAGCTGCGGCTGCTGCAGGATACTGCTGAAAAACTTGCACGAGTTCGTCATATCCGGCTTCCCGGTCTATTCGAAGCGTGTTTGTGGAAGAGGGTTTTTGTTTACTTTATTGTGGAGTATGAACCTGGTTTTTGATGTCGCTCATGGTTATTGCCGTACCTTGTGGATTTTTTCTTGTAGTCGTTTGTCCAAGATTTCCGTCTTGTGCTAAATATATTGAAACCAAACATCACCGCTATCCATCGAATAAACAACAGTTCCACGATATAACCCAGTGCAAGTTCCTTGTATGCATATATAGCCAAGTGAAGCTCGGCACGCCCAGGTAGCACTGAGCATCGTTCCTCCTGTTCCCCGCCACCCCCAACGAGCCCCTCTTCACGATTGCTACGCACCTCATCAGGCGGCGAAGGCGAAGCGAGCAACGATGGTGTAGGTAGACCCAGAGGAACTCCGTGCGGCGGGGCTAGGGGATGGAAAATATTCGTCGCCTCTCTTTGTGGCCAACGCCTCCTGAAGACCAGGAGATGGCAGGCAAAAAGGAACAAATTGCCTCTACAAAAATACTGCTGTCATTCGCGCGTCTCATCTTGTAGTGGGCGCGCGTGGTCGGAGCAAGTGTCGTCGGAGGTGTTGTCGGTTGTGTGTATCGTGTGGTTGTTGTAATTCTCGTGGTCCCGAATAGTTGGACGTCCTGTGGTGTATGCGTTACGTCGTTTTGTCTCTTGGATTTGGACGTGCTTTCTTCACCTTTCGACGTTCCTGCTTCTTTCTCTTGGAGAGTTTTCTACGTTCGCGATCTACCTGCTGTTGTTGGGTATGTAGCATCGGCGAGCTTGTGCAAGGCAGGTGGCCCGACTCTCCCCCTTGTGTGTGTAGTTGTCTTCGTTAGCGGTGTTGTTTGTAGCACAAGAGGTACGTGTTGCTCAATAGCTAGGGCTTTGGAGTCTGGTAAGGGAAGCAGAGGGAGGGGGGGGCACGCAGACGGGGGAATTGGGGAGGACGAGTCCGTGCAACTGCTGTGTGTGGTGAATCACGTATTTTCCATCCGGTGGCTTCAATCTGCCCACGGGGTGTCAATTGTGTGTTTGTTTCGGTTCCTGATGGATGCCACCCGTCTGTAGCGGCCGTAGTTTTTTTTATTGGGGGGGGGGGGGGGCTT
>CACKRE030005253.1:19591-35262 GCA_902602495.3 Ectocarpus sp. CCAP 1310/34
GGGGGGGGGGGGGGGGGGGGGGGGGGGGGGGGGGGGGGGGGGGGGGGGTATGCGTATCTGTTGTTTGCCTCGACCACTCAATGAATCGGTGTGGACACGAAGGCTGGAAAGGGGGGTTGGAACAAATAGTCAGCAGAGGTGGGGCATGTTTCAAGCCAAGAGAGTGTTTGCAGTCGAAAGGATAGGGTCAGGACGCACGGACCATGTCGAAGACGCTGGCCGGGGGTGACTTTGGCGGCATGGCGCAATGCGTGCTTTTGTCAGCTGCAAATGCGGAAGAAGTACGAATAAGGATTGTGAGGAGTCGATGAAATATCGTTGCTAGCCTCAACAAAACGCCTCAGGCTTGTTCGACGTGGCTCACGTTTAATGTTTTCGTTCGGAGATGCAGCTCACAACCTCAGCGGCACTAGTGGCACAGCAGTCATCGCCAACTAGAAATCTGATAAACGCGCAACACAACGAGGTTCGAACGACGAACTGCGTCATGCCCCGGGGGATGCCAGCCCAAACTAACCACGTCGAACGCGCGCATCGTAAGATGTAGACACTCCCCCAGAGTTTCCGTCGGACCCGATGAACGACACCTTCCTTGGGGGGCATGCATACCTCTGCCCTTGTGCGACAACAAAAAAACAATGTACACACGACTACACCTTGTGGATGACACAAGACGGAAACACAAGAAATGCGGATGTACCCGCCAAACAGAAAACCCTCTAGGCTATCCCGCCCCCCCACACTCTAGAGCACCAACGTGGGACGGAAAAACCCAGCGGCCAACAAGCAGCCGTTCTCGGTGGCGGAGTACAGGGATCGATACTATATGCGCGGCCGAAACTTATTGAATGAAAAGGCCACGATGCGCACGTTGCTGTACCTCGAGATTTCTAAGTGCGTCCGGGTTGCCATCCGTGATCACAACCTCTGCCGCGTCCAAGCAAGCGGCCACACCCAAGCCGGCCAACCCGGACATGCCCGCCCCGAGCTCCAGCACTCGCATCCCGCCCAGCGAGGAGGCCAGCGGGCTAGTCGGCGCGACAACGGCAGGAAGGCCAGGCGGTTTTCGCGCAAGGGAGAACCAAGGGGCGAGATGGCAACGAGACGGGCATCGGACGAGAGAGTGGGTGGCTGGCATCTATATCGACAACGCGAGAAACTGTGCAGAGAACAACCAACCCGCACATATGGGTTGAACGGAGGTATTATGGAGAGACACTCAGCGTTTTACGTTCGTTTGATGACCCTTTACTTCACTCGGTTCAAAGGGATAAAAAAGGATCGCGGCATGTTTAACTCGTTTTTCGCGGCTGTTTGTGAGTGACACATTGCAGTCGATAAGGGTCGTCCGCCGGCGAAAGAAAACAAAAAAAGCAAGGCAACACACGGACCTAGAGAGCAAGACGTGGAGCAGAACGTGCTCCGCCGGCCATACTCTGACGTTGCCTGTGTTGTCGACGCCGTGCACGCGGTGCGCAAACAGCTGATCCAGCGTAACGGTTACCCCACCCGCACCCGCCCTTCCGTTTGACGAAGCTTCCCTCGTCGTGACCTAAAGTGCCATGGACCATAGCAGACAAAAGGTTGGCCACACGCCATGGTTGTAGCGGCCATTGTGCCAGAGGTAATATGCCCGACCGCGGCAAGAGTTTGTGCTGTCCGAATGGAATCCTGAGTTACTAATGAATTCCTGATCCAAACGGTGGCGGCATGCATTGAAAGGCCTTCGAATACAAGTGCATCTAGCAAGGTGTGCACGTTTCGTGCAACGGCGACAAGTCGATCGTGGTCAATGAACGCTCTTTGCTGCTACCTTGAAACACCGTCTTCTTTCGAGCGCGCAGACTATGATCGTACGCTATCCTACAACAGGCCTGGGATCCGAGAAGAAAAAAAAACTGGAGGTGTGAAACGAGGGAATCGTCCAATGTCGGAACAGGTGAACCCGGATTTCTTCCAAAAAAAGCAGACAGGTCATTGGTGACGCCGACATGGAGCTTCATCTCAGAGTAGCACGCGTTCGTGAAAAGCGGTGGCGCTTACTCCGGGCAGCGCGATCGTGACTCACGGAAAACCGACAAACACGACTGAAGTCGATGGCAGGATTCGGCCGGTCATGGAAAACGCAAAGTATCCTTTGCGGGTGGCACGGAATTGTCAGCTTCTTTTGTTCTTTTGCCTTTCGCGCCGTCCGCATGGGATACTTTTCGGTGTCCATCGCCCGTCGAATCCTGCCATTGACTTCAGTCGTGTTCGTAGGGTTTCCGCGAGTCACGACCGCGCTGTCCGGAGTACGCGCCCCCTCTCGACACGCAGGCGTCCTGGTCGGAGACGAAACTCTCCACGGCGAGATGGCGTTCATGATGGTCGGCGGCGGTGCCATGGAGCTGTTGAATCTCTTCACCAACGCCGATGTGAAAACTGGGAGTCGTCCTCGACAGAGGTTGGGAGATGGTAGCTTTTTACGAAGGTGATCTCTACAGAGGGCTGCGCTGCATTGGATATGGTCGAGCTCTCACTTTGCGGCCGTACAGTCAGTCGGGTGTTTGCGGACTGGTGTTTTGATTTGATCTTGGAAGTCCGAAGGAAGACAGACGTGAGATCAAAATTTGATTTCAAAATCAGCTTGCGAAGACCCGAGTGTGATGTTTTCGAGAAGGCATGCGATGTGACGTCACCAAATGGTAGCTGTTTGCCCCCTTTTCTTTTTCTGCTCACGTTTAGACATGCATGCACGGAGGAACTTACGCTTCTACTTCGTCCGTGCAGAGCTCTGCCTAGCATGTATACGCTGTCAAACAAACTTCCTTCCACTGAGTGCGATTAGCCATCGAACAGAGATGATCCGTATTACAGTATTATTATTGCGCTCTGTCGCTGGAGGCAAATCACCAACAACGATTGCTGTAAACACCGTGCATGTTGGCTCCTTGCGAGATTTCGCTGGCGAGCGCACGACACACCACACTATTACTCTAGACCACGCAGTTCTGTAAACGCCGATCGCCACGGAACCTTTCGGATGCGCCGTTCTTCCTCTGAGCTACAGTATTTGCAACGTCTGTTGGTTGTCGGGGGTAGGCTAACTCTGGAAACAGAGGTGTAGTAATAGCGCGTGCTGCGCAACGCGTGAACTTCTTCCTTTCTTTCTGAGCAGCGTGTGTGTGTGTCGTTTGTCGTTTGAACAAGTTGAACAACAATCAATCTGTACACAAACAACTGAGCGTGTGTTGTGAGGTGCTGCGCCAACGAGGAATGCACCATGTCGGCAGCATGCATTGGATCGGGTCTGGCGTACAGTGACAACTGTCTTAACTGCCTTGCGGTACTGTAAAGTTTTGGTTTGCCATGGTCGTGGTGTAGTGTATCACGGCCGAGGTGTGGGTGCATAGCTAGCCTCACGGGCTGGTGGGTCATGTGTCGGGAGGACATCGGGAGTATCTCGGGGAGTGTAGGCCAACCAGCAACTGTTCCAAAAAAGATAGATGTGAGCAAGGTGGAATTGGAGCTTTCCTGCGGTCGTAAGGGGCGATTTGTAAAAGCGAACGATCAAATTCCTAAATATCCAGCCGTCTTCGGCGCTCGGGTGGATGAAAAAGATGGAAATCAAATCGAATGCCGATGTTCGCAAACTCCGTAGTCGTTCGTGAGAGCAATTACCTCGTACTCCTGTACCAGCATACCTGGTATAGCAGTACAACGCGTGATTCGTGGCATTTACCTAGACTAGACATCAAGTTGCAAGCATGCACTCGCAAATCGGAACAACTTCCAGCCACAGAACTGTAGACAGTCGATACCTTTTTCCCACCAGGAAGGTGATACGTAGCCCAAACATTGCCTGGGTGGATGGCCGTCGTTGCAGTTTGTGTAGCTGCCGCTACCGCTGACGTTGGGTCAATCTCTTGTCTGGCCAGCAAACCCGGGCATACGTTGTGAGGCACGGGGGTCAAGTTGAGGTGCGAACGCAAACAAGAGATGGACCTATGCAAGGAAGGTAGGAGCCTCCAGTGACCCTCGGGCAGGAAGGGGGACAAACTCATGTCCTCTGTGCACAACACACCTGGGGAAAAGAACGAAGCCCTCGAACCTCGAGGATATGGTGCTGTCATTCGCCCCGTTGCCACCAGTCTCCGTGGCATGCCCTCTTTTGGACGCTGCCACCGCACAGAGAAATGCGTCTCGAAGGGTCGACCACTTGCCACCTCCATTACCTCGAACAGAAGTACCGCTATCGCACATGGTGCTTACTCTGTGCTGTGACGCCCGGTGGTGTCGCCCCTTGTGCCCTTCTGCCCTGTGTCTTGTGAAGAGGGTCCTGTGTTCGCCGGTGTCTCAGGTCTCAGACGCGGCGGGACTGGCGGGAAGCGGGAATGCGTTCATGTGCTGCGCTGCGTCTGAGAACTGGTTCTCGCTCGTTGGTTCTCTCCAGTGGTCCACGGCATCAGCACATCAGTGGCATTGCGTCAATGGTGTGTGTGTGTGTTCTCTCAGCGTTCAAGATGGGGGTGGACGGGAACAGCGGGGGGGCATAGTGGCAGCTGGGGTGGGAGAGAATGAGACAAGGGCGAGAGCGAGGCCTGAGAACTTGGAAGTTGGAACTAAGTCTACACAAGTTCGGGAGGCATTACTCTCAAGTCTTTGGCTGCGGCCCACCATCTCACCATTATCCATTTCCCCATCTTGACCCTGTACACCACCCTCACAGCACACACCTCCCACACCAGGACCAGGCGCACGGGATTCAGGCTTATTGAGCTGTTTATCGGGCTTCGGGAAGGAGCTTTGCTACTATACCATAGCCTAGTTGGCGTGGGTTGCTGACAACGAGCTGATTAATTGGGCTGTGGTTGCCTGGTACGGACCGACGGGGGTTCTGCGAGCAACAGCACCCACAGGTGAACCCTCAACATCAAGATTTACAGCTCTTGCTGTATTGCATTCCCATAGACAAGGTTGACTTCACATAATGTTGTTGCTTCAGGCCGCTGTGACAGCCTTCATTCAGCCAGCTGCCGTGTTGCAACCGTGTGGCTCCTCCCAACTTTTGCTGTGATCACATCACTATGTTGTGCCGCGAATCCCCATTGTATTTAGTTTATCAATAGACCCTTTCGGATATTTTTTTGTCAGACAAAATGCTCAGACAAGAAAGGGGTCAGATTGTTTGGAATATGTAGCTGGTACGGGTTTTATTTGTCTGAGGTTGCCCCACTTTTCACCCATGGCTCAGACAATTACCTATCACCAACCTCATTTTATCTGAGGCGTGGGTTCCTGTTTAGAAGGCCCAGATATTTGGTCAAGAACACTGTCGGTCGCCCCGGTGGTCTAGTGGGTAGCATCGCAGTCTGCTAAAGACCAGGTCATGGGTTCGAGTCCCTAGAGAGAGTTATTTTTCACTAAATAAATCCTGGTCTAGGATGAAAGCGACGCGCTGCAAAGCTCGTTTGTTGGTAAACCATAATCGACTTCGTAAGTCGCGAGGGAAGGGATTGCTGACCCTTCTCGCGATAAAAATACCTCAGGCATGAACCGCAGGAGGGGATCCAACCCCCCCCTCCTGTGTGACCGCGGTTGGGTCGTCTAGCTAGTAGAAGTGGAGGATAGGGGCCAGAGGGGTAGACGACAGAGTCCAATGATGGGAGAAAAACAAATAAACAATACAAAAAAAAACGTAGTAAAGAGCAACTTTCTTCTTACAACCAGTTCAGGAGAACACCCAGACCATGAGTTGTAGACCACTCGAACTGCTGGGAGGTGTGGCCCAAAAGGTGCATTGTGTTACTCTCTATCGGTGCCATCTCCTCTACACAGCTGTTGCGGTTTGGGATGCTGCTTACAAAAACGCTGTGTGACGGGTGATTGTTCTAGGTTGAAGCTGCTGCTGCTGCTGCTGCTGCTTGGTGCGTCTGCAGCTAGCGAGCTGCTGCTGACCGCCGCCCCTCTCTTTCGATTGATTGAAACAGGACACCACCTGAGCGGCTGAGAGTTTGCTTGCTAGAAGCCTCTATAGGGGTGTTTCTCTGCGGTAACAACACCCCCGCTAGATGCTTCTGGCACCTTGGATAATAGATGGCACCACCCAACCAAGCAAACCTAGTGTCTTGCTTGGGAAGAAGAGCGTAGGGAACGGCGCGCGGAATCTTTCGGCCAATCAGCGGCGGGCCGTTGCCACGTCATGCCGAAAAAAAGAACTGAGCCTCTTTTCGGATCTTTTTCATGCCAATTTTTGTCTGGGCAATATTGTCTTGGCATTTTACCTCGGCAAAACCAGACATATTCCCGAAACTCCCAAATAAACGTTTCGGTAAGACAATAATACATATAAACCGATTCCGTGAAGATTCACGGATCAAGAATTCTCTCCGTTTCCGTGAAAGGAGCACGGGGCAAAAAAAACATGCTTGCTTTCAGCGTTTGGGATACATGGGAGTGAAGGATCAGGGAGGCGCACGGCGGTCGCTTTTTCAAGCTTTAGTCTAGTCAACATACACCCGCTGGTTCCTTGGCGACTTGGCTCATTTCTTGCCCTTGCAACTCGCACGTACACTGCTGTCGGTGTGCTCCCAGGCCTTGATTTTCGCTGTAGCTTTAGAAGCAGACTCATCATCATTCCGGACTTGTTCTGGAAGCCTCACTGCACCGCTGCCAACTACTAATGGACTGTCGAAGTGGGTCGTTATTTGTCGACTTTCTCATGTCGAAAAAACCCGCAACTTTGGCAACCCTGTTCAGAAAAATATGCCGTCCATGTTGATTCGCAGATAGATCTGCAGTGAAGGACTCGTTTGTTCCAAGCAGCCGGGTGGGCGCGATGCCCGTGCACATGCATGCGCTGTCGTATTACCACGAAGGAGGCATTTCTTGCCCCCCTGACTCTGTACCACCAGATCGAAAGTCCAATTTCGAACAGGTCCAAGCGGGACCCGATGTTACTGGTAGCGCAGTTTTCGCCCTCGCTTGGAGAGACAATGCCACCTTTCTAGGCAGCGGGAAGATGTAGGAACTTGTGCCCTATTTCCTTCCTGAATTGTGCTGGGTTCTGACCGCAGGTTGTGACTTGTAGACGACCCCTGACGAGAAGTGCGTGTGGATGTTGTCAACATAAACGTACAGTAACACCCCCCTGCATCTCCCTCCTTTTCTGTGGCGCTGAATTCGGTGGTTCTACGAAAAATATCACCAACCGCGAAGAGTTCCATGAACATTTTTCGAAGGTTTTGAATCAGGCATCCGGGCTTGATCGTGCGAGGTCTTCGAGGGAGTTTTCTACGAACGTTTAAAATTCCTACGAAGCGTTTGAACATTCGATGCAAACGACGCCGGATGACGCACGACTCCTTACGGCGGTTGAGAAAGGAAACACAAGACGGGCGGAGAAAATCATCGCAGCCGGTCAGGCTAGCGTGGACGGCGATGGTCTCACCCACTACCGGTCCCTCCTCCTCGCGGCCGAGCTCGGACTCGCCCGCATGGCCAAGGTGTTAATCGACAATGGGGCCAATCATGACGCCGGCTCTCCGTTGGATCTGGGCGGAAATGACGTCAAGGCTCTTCTTGTGCGCGGAGCGACTGCGGTTCATTCTGCTGGGTTCTTTCGCCAGACCGCCGTTCTGAGGTTATTGCTCACGGCGGGTGCCAACCCAAATGCTGTTGACTCGAACCAGGCCACCGCCCTGCTACTCACGTGCAGGGCATCTGAAAACGGGCTCCGCGCGGCTGTCGTGCACTAACTTTTGAAAGCGGGGGCAGACCCTGCAACTGAAAACGTCCTCGGAAACCTTCCTTTGCACTACGCCACTTTGGAAGGAGATACCGAATCGATCGGCTTGCTGCTGGAAGCGGCGCCATCGACCGTGAATCGCGCCACGAAAGGTGGCATGACGCCTCTGTGCGTGGCTTCTGAGTTCGGGCAGGCGCAGGCTGTCTCCTGTCTGCTGTCTGCCGGTGCAACGAGCAAAGGGATACCGTGCCCCCTCACCACTGCCACCGCGAACGGGCATGAATCCGTGATCCGCGTGCTGCTTGGTACTAAGGCACGGATAGAGGCGTTGGAGGCGTGGACAAACTTCCCCCGGCGTTGTGCCACGCTGTCCAGGAACATACTGCATGCGCAATCCTGCACGGATTCCTGTCGGTTGAGGGGGAGTCGAGGCGGAGATACTGGGCGCAGTCAAGCGTGGAAGGTTTCCCCATCCTGGCCATGGCCGCTACATTCAACAATCTTGCCGCTGTCGAGGTGTTGCTCTCTGCCGGGGCTGGCGAGCTGTACGATGGTGATCCTTCCACCGACATTTCGGCATGCCAGTCAGCGTATAATGCCAATCCGGATGACATTACCCAGGGGGCCATCACTCGAGCACTCATGCGTGGCTATGCCTTCCGCGCTCGCTCGTGGACGTTTCCGGCTGTATCTACTTCGCCTTCGACTGGAAGTGCTCACCTTGCTGGTGTAGACCCGTCGCGCGTACCGAAACCAACTGCCTTGCTCTTGGCACGTATTTGCCGCCCGAACAAGAGTTTCGTTCTGCCTTTTCATAGGTAAGGACCGGGATGCGGGAGAGTGTGTGATATGGAACGTCTTCATTGGTGTAAGCGTAGAATGTCTTTGGTCCTTTGGTCAAGTAACGCTCATTCCAAGGAGGATGGCAGGTGTGGGCGCGACGTGCGATGGATGCTGTTGGTTGCCGTCGTCAGTGTTGTCGCCCGCACTTTGTACCCCTCCCAACTTGTTTGCATGTGGTGGTGTTTTGTCTTGAAGCACCTGTGCCGCTTGTGGCCTTGGTATTCAAGTTGATCAAAGTTTTCTGTGTGTGGTGCCAAGGTCATGGATGAACGTGTTTCATAAGAGGCCACGCCTCGCGGTGTTGAATCGCGAAATCGTGTTGCTTCACGGCACTTGTCGTGTAGGCGGATGGCCGATAGTGCACACTGGTATCCGAACAGCGGAACCGCAGCTCGAGGCAGGACTAAATTAACCAATATCCGCATTGTGCAATCGCTGATTACTCTGTACATTCTTCCTTTAAGATCTCCCTACGCCAGGTACGTCCTGAAGTCCTGAAGGGGAGCGGATCACAACTGGCGGACATGAGCCGCTGCAAAGAGCGATTCCCTATAAGCGCATTGTGATGTGAGGACCACCTCAAGGTCAAACAGATGGGCTCTTTGCCGCCCATTTGGTCTCGTCAAAAGAACTGTCTTGACTATTTTTTGTTGTAATACCAGGCGTATCACTAATAGTGGGGTATCGAATGCAGATGTTGCATAGAAATGTCCGTTACATTTGGACAACTGCTGGCACAGGTATCATGAACACATAACAAGAAACGATGCCATAGACTACGCATCATTCGCGATTTTGCAGTCCAAACCTACTCGGTTTCAAGTATGCGTGATATGGAGCACCAACCTGCTGGTAATTAAGCAGTTGAAGACGTAACTTCAACTAATTTCGGAATGGTTCGGAGAGCAGTTCGTCGAGGTCCTGAGAGAGGGCACACTTACCTAGAACTGCTCTCGGGAATGTGTTCAGGAAAACTCCATAATTTAGATTTTTTCCGGAAGACGGGTTTGGTCTCAAAGCACGGTGTTTGATTCCCGGAACGGTTCCGGATTACTGCAGAACTACGGTTCTTCAGGTTTTTGTCAGTGTCCCGGCTAAAACGCTGACCGGGCAGAGCATGCGCCCCCGGCTGGAGATCACTCCGTTTCCTGCCCTGCTCAACAATACAACGCACATTGAACAACCTATTTGCCTGTGTCTCTTCGAACCATCGGTTCATCATCCATCGGTACGGTGTCCTTTTGCACCCCTGTCGTACAGGTGCGGCACACCACGCCTTTGTAACCTGGCTTGGCTCACAGCTGTACCTCTGTCGTTCACGGCAAAACTTGAACATGAATTTTGAGGAACCCTTTCAGCGGATCTGACTCTTCGTTGAGAATGCAATATACCAAGCAAAATTGCACAAGCAGAACCACCAGGGAAATGTTTCGACTACACAGTCACAGCAGACCCGAACCCACTACGTTTTTTCAGAGTTTGCACATCGCATCGCATCATCTTCGAGCTGCAGCTGTTGTTTCTGGTGGATGGGTTTCCTCCATAACGTGGCGCGTCCTCCATAAGGCGCGCGTACAAGATTTTCTCCTCTGGCGGTGGAGGAAGGTGTACCCTCGGGAACCGTCCTAGCTGAAATGTGTGACGCGGTTCCTAGGAGGGTGCATTCCTGTGACGCCGATGGATTTCTGCATGTACGAGAAAAAGGGTTGCACGTGTCCAAGCCGAACTTGAACCTATTTCGTAGGAAATTTGACGTAGGCATACACTGGTTTTCCCGGTTTGAGAATATTTGACGAATGGATTTGGTGACTCGAGATGAGGAAGCATCAATCCAGCGCATCGACAGAGGGCCCAAACTGCGGCTTCTTCCACTGTTTCGGTGGCGGCTGGCGGCCGCACGAGGAGCGTCGCTAGCTGGAGAAGTGTACGAATGAGATGCTTTTGATGGCAAGCTTCACGCATGCAAAGCTCTGAGTCTGCACACGACGCTGAGAAACGCAAGGAAGCTTGCCCTCCTCCTTGGTTCGAACGTACCTCGAACGGTTCCACATTACCAGACAAAATCGCGTGACTCACATAGAGCGATAACGAGCCATGACGACACTCAGAGCCTGAAACACCCCATCAGATAAAAAACAGCACTACCTCCAGTGCATTTGGGTTCTGAGCCAATGCAAGGAGGCCGGCGGAACGAGAGAGGAAGAACAGAGCGGAAAAGGAATGCTCGTGCTACTCACTTGACAGAAAGGCGTGCACCAGGCAGCCAGCTGCTGGCGACAAAGCAAGATTCGAAAATTGAACGAGAATTTACTACACACCGGCCTGAGAGGGGGGCGAGGTGGCAGTGGCGCCATGCAGACACGGCCAAGCCGGCCTCAACATCTTAGAGCCAAACAGAATATAACAAGCACAATCGACACCAGATGATGCTCTGAAATTACCGTGTAGGTACGGATCCGCACTGCTCCATCAGCGCACCAGCGGCAACAGGAGCACACGCAAAACATTGTTGTATCTTAGTTCCGCCGATGTCTATCTCTACCCCCTCACCTGCCTCCCTCTAGCTCAGACCAGCACGTCTCTCAAGCCCACGAACGGTTGTTCAAGGATACTCGCCGCACTCTCTCTGCCAATCCCCCCCCCCCCTCCCCGAAAAGGAACGATTGGCCATCGGTGATCGGTCTGTGGGAACAATGCTCCGTCCTCTCGAGGACGCGTGGTCAATGGTCTAACCGCTAAGACATACAAAACATAAGAGTACGCCCCCCCCCCTCCCCAAATCATCATTCGCAGCCGTGCCTCCACATCAACACATGCGCAGAGGCCTCCCTGCAGCACCACGTGATGCCCTGTGGTCGCAGTGCTGCTCTTTGTGCGTTGCCACATGCTAGACATTGTATTCCTTCCCATAATTGCTGCGCACACCAAGCACAAACCGGGATGCTTCCGGCCAGGTTAGTGCGACGACTTCCAGGCGAGAAGCTTGTCAACCACGTCGCTCGGAAGCTTGTGGCTACCGAGGATAGCCAGCAGTTCATCTTTGGCGACGCTGTGGTTCGTAAAAAAATTCCAGCAGCAGGAGCGGCGGCGGCAGCAGCAGAAATAGTGTGCAACGACAGCAATCAGAAAAGGCAGTTGTACACAGTTGGCCAGACGACAACCAAGGTTAACCATGAACATCAAATTGCAGTTGCGACTAGGTACGAGAAAAGCCAGAGCCACAGGGCACGATACGGCATTTGTATAGGCCAAAGTCCACTTACTCCTTGACAGCCTCGTGATGAGCCCTTTCCTTCTTGATCAAGTTCTCAAGCAATCGTTTATCCTCTTTGCGCATGTACACTGTCTCTTCCCCGCGCTCCCTGAAGAGTGGGAGGGAAGGAATGGGACAGAACACAGGGGAAGGGGGGGTGGCAACGGTTGGTTAGCTGCGGGTGCCGTGGTATGGAGCTTCGGATACACATCCGCAAACATATCGTCGCGGTAATATTTATCTCGGGAGAGTTGGAAAGCCATGTGAAGCTTTGACTCCCGCCGCTTGCCAATTATGAATAGGGCAGAGGAAGGGGGAGAGCTCTCGCGATGCATCCCCATGTGGGATAGTTCGAGATGGCGGGATGCTACCCGACAACACATGTATCGGACATCGTGCTTTCAATATTGTTGCCAAAACAAATTAGGCACGAATTCAACCCAAAGTGGTCAGTCTCGTCAGGTGTACGCTGCTGATGGTTGTCACTGTTGAAGCTGTTGAACTAAAAATCAGCGACAAGCGCCGAACTCCCGCGCCGCGGGAGCACAAACCTAACCCACCGGCAGGCGGCAGCCGCCAAGGTTGCCCTTGAGGCAATATCCCAAACCTATCCAGTGCTTCGCAAAGGCGTTGCTGTCAGAGGGCCACCTTTATGGCACGCACAGCGCTTTCGCTCAAATATGTTTCCATCCTTGGGTCACGGCGGTTTCATCATCCCCTCGAGGCCAAAACGAAAGGAAAATCGCGAGGAGGAGGGCGTTCGGACCGACATCCCCGTCACAGCCGTAGTACGTGAGTCACCCAACCAGCGATTCGCGATGAGCTTGCCCGGTGAAAATAGTATCGGAAATACACCGTTCATTTCTGTCAGTGTAGCCCGTCGCCCTGGTGTTTTCTCGGCCACGACCTTATTCTTTTCACTTTGCTGGTGACTCCAGGAGGAGCAATTCGAGGGCAAGCCCCACACCGAGTTTTTTTTGTTTGTTTGTTTTTCTCCCATCATTGGACTCTGTCGTCTGCCCCTCTGGCCCCTATCCTCCACTTCTACTAGCTAGACGACCCAACCGGGGTCACATAGGAGGGGGGGGTTGGACCCCCTCTTGCGGAAGTCGATTATGGTTTACTAACAAACGAGCTTTGCAGCGCGGCGCATTCATCCTAGACCAGGATTTATTTAGTGAGAAAGAAACTCTCTTTGCCGGGACTCGAACCCATGACCTGGCCCTTAGCAGGCTGCGAGGCTACCCACTAGACCACCGGGGCGACCGAGTGTGGGATCCTCGTGTGTGGTCCAAATCGGAGCGATGAGCACGACGAGGTCACAATATCAATGAGTGACCACACAAGTTGTGTTACACATACCTCTCCTGGAAGGTGGTCATGCTCCTGCGTCCCGTGACGGCGAGAGCCGCACCGCCGTAGCTGGACTTCCCAATCGCGCTACGGGCAACCGCCGCCGCTCCCGCACCAACCCGTAACATTGCGCCGTTCAGGGACATTTTTTTTTGCCTATCGTCTCGGCTCTCGTGACCTCTCCTCGTGCTAGGTTCCCGTGTCGATTCTGTCTGCGTGCCGCGTGCCGCACACTATCGTTGATGCGCTGAAGGAAGAGGGGGGAGTGGCGGCACGATGAGTGTAGATGTAGGAGTACATATGAAGGGAACAAGACCAGAACAAGACCACAACGAAAACATGGTGGGGACGAATTGCGAACACCGAATTTGGAGGCATCCCATGCCCCGGACAACAGTGCTTCTCTTGAAGGAAAGCTAGACTTAACGACATCTATTGGAAGGGATACAACCGTACTTGCAACCTTGAGTAGTCTTTCTTCTATATGGCGTGCTATGCGAAGTTATTTTTTCAATAGCACGATGCGGCCACGAGGATGTGAGGAATGTTTTCAGGACAGATCTCCGACTTGTTTTCGGAAAAGGGTGAACTTCAACCTTGCACACCAAACAAGGAAGCGAGGGACATGGGAGAAAGAGGAGACACGACGGTAACATAGGTCGTGGTACATCGTCCGGTATATGATTTTACCGCTGCGTTGAACACGTGCCGGGTAGGAGCGAGATGCGGCGCCTATGAAATGCATAGAGCCGACGAGATCAGTACCAGTAGTCTACACCAGTAGGGTATTTTCTCTCTGCCGCCACCCTCGAGAAAATGTGCCGCCGGTTTGCATAGCTTTTTTGGCATCTTGCGGGGTTGGAGCTGGAGAGAAGCACGACAGGAGGAACATCGGAGAGCAGACTTTGAGTTGCAAATGCACATGACAAGGAAACGTGCTTTTGTATTTAGCCCCCTAAAAGTTTGATTCATGGCTTGGCGGCAGCTTCTTGGCGGTATGTGTAACTTGTCGCCCTGGCATTTTGGTCCACCCGCATACTTTCTGTTGTGTGAGCAGCATATATGGCGTCACCAGAGTGCCTAGTGCCCGACGGCGCCGCCCGTCACGCCTTTATCCTGACATCTCGATGCGTTTTAAGCCGGATGGGTACACCCGTGCGCTGGCAAGGGTATGTGTGTGTAAGGCATGTGTACATCCTGTTGAGAAGAGCTGCTCTTGTGTCCATCGTGGCGTGACCTCGTCAGGAGCACGCTGTGTGTTCTCTCTCTCCTATGGCTCGAGAACTTCTTCAGACGGCAATGCTCCTGTAAGGCAGGCACCTACCGCCGTATGCATAGATATCGCGCATGTCTCTCCGTAGCTTCTCCCCGTACCAACTCCCACGTGGGCATTCGATGCTGACATCTATGCAGCTTCTCACCTTGTTCGCGAAGAAGTAATCTCAAAATACGAAGATCGGTTTGAGCTGAGTGGGGGAGGAAGCCGGGTGCAAAGGGAGCGAAGAAAGAAAGAGGAAGTGTGTGACCGAACAAAAAAGAGCCGGTAGTGTTTCAGATGAGAACCGGTACCGCACACCACAAAAAATTGAAGGGTTCTGGAAAGGATCTACAAGCAAGACACGCGTCGTACATGAGGTGCGCGGATCTGCAAGGAGCACTGCTTTTAGAGACTATTACTGCTGTACATATAGACCTGACAATAGACACTCGCTGAGATACAAGTCTCCCCCGGTGATGCAAATGGTAACCTCGACACCTCGACAACACTTTCTTTACTTTAATCTTGACAACAGAGGCGAGGCAGTGTAGATCTGTCTACTGCTGTACAAGTTGCTCTTCTACCTGTAGGTGAGTTTTCGCCGAGGATGGCTTGCTTCTGCCTTGGAAAATTCCACCACCAGCGTTAAACACACCCCTTGCTTCTATCGGCACAAGGTGGTTGTGTGTCTGGAGGGAAGTGGATCCCGGCTGAAACCTGTGTGTGAGAAAATTCCACCACCAGCGTTAAACACTCCTTGCTACTATCGGCATAGGTGGTTGTATGTCTGGAGGGAAGAGGAACCCGCCTGAAACCTGCCTGTGCCCAGCATCTTGAGATAAGGATAAAAAAATCAACAGGTAAGAAAGCAAGTGGAAAAGAGTGTAGCCGACGGTATGCAACGGCATGTTCATGTGCATACATGGCTTCAGGTTCTTTGCAATGCTCTTTCACACTTGAGACAGGAGAGACCCCTGATCGACCAAGAAGTGTCTTCTGTCCTGGAGTAAACCCGTGTGTGTAAGGTATTAATTAACACCCCCCCACTCTCCCTTCTTCCCCTCGCTCCTCGACAAGCTTTTGCTTAAGACATGGGTTGTAGTGAAGGGGGGGGTCTTTCTGGCGAGCAGGGCTAGACTCACCCTCAAGGGATGACCGAAACCTTCTTGCTGCTGCGCATATCCGCCGCGAGGCATGCGCGTGGTGGTGTAGTTGGGTCGGCACTGATGGGGTCAGGC
>CACKRE030005253.1:55295-69640 GCA_902602495.3 Ectocarpus sp. CCAP 1310/34
AGAGAGAGAGAGAGAGAGAGAGAGAGAGAGAGAGAGAGAGAGAGAGAGAGAGTCAACGATGTCTGGCACCACTGCCTCAACAACAGGAAACTTGATTGACATTCTCGCACAGAACATCCGTCGGCTCAAGCATAAACCCCCTCTCGCCTGCCTCTCACCGCACCGCACCGCACCGTACCGTGCCGTACCGTGACCTACCTCGGTGGGTATCGATCTCGTTGACAGCACCCTCCGCACGATGTCCTCCAGCTGCCCATCCAACCCGCCGACGTCGCACGCCAGGCCGTCCGCAGTCAACAGGTCCTCCACCCCCCCGCCAACCACCTCACCCGCCGCCCGCCCTTGCTCCACGACTCCCCCGTCGCTGCGTACGAGCGTCAGCCCGCCCCCCCCGTCCTCCTTGTCCTCCTCCTCTTCGTACACATCTCCATCACGAAACAGCAGCGCCGGCGGGCACGGACACGAATCCATGGCCACGATCGGGAGGATGCCGTTCTCGGCGGGGCTGCTCTCCCCGCCGCCGTCCCCTTCCACCCCCGCCGCCTCCGCCCGCCCGACGCCTTCGGCCTCCGCCCGGAGCTCGGCGGAGCCGGAGCTGCTGGTGCCCGGAGCGGCGTAGCTCCCGGAGTACCCCGATCCCCTCGACCAGTCGTACATTACCACTTCGAGTATCACCGCCGGCTGGAAGCTCTCGTTGATGAGTCGTCGGGCTGGGAGACAAGGGAGATAAAAACGGAGTTGCGGGCGGGATAAAATTGCGTGAGCGGGAGATGGCCGGGAAGGAACGGGACACCCGGACGGACGCGTGGTCTTGGTGTATGTTACTCGGGCCATGAAGTGCTACACGCGCCCATTTACAGCCGACATGAGGAACTATCAGCGGGTTATCTGGTTGGAAATGGTGCCGAGGCAAAAAAAGGCAACCAAACGATGAGCAGTAAGGCGCTTCAAGAGCGCGCGCACAGAAAGGGGGCGGGGTGCCGGATACCCGATTGCTCCTCGATCTCGACACGGTTCAGTTGCAAAACACAGGGGGTATTATGGGGTGGACACCGATGTTGATCTTCGTCGACGGGAAGACAAGTTCAGTCTTACCTCCACCCCCGAAGCTCGACCAAACCGGTGTCTCCAAAGAGTGCGTGGACCTCCCGATCACCCGCTTGCTGTTGGACTTCACCTACTCGAGTTCGGGGCGACAATCGAGGCCAGAAGACGAGGACCAACAGCAGCAGGGTATGTGATGGCTGGTGGACGAGGGGGTAGGTGTCGGGCTCCTGCACAAGACTAAAAAAACCACACCTGATATTCGCGATGACAGAGACAGGGATAGGCACCCGCACCCACCTGCTCCACCTCGCCCGCCAGCACCCGTGACAGTATGTGGCACCCGTACATCGGCCTGTGCGACGGAGGGTTGCCGTTGCCCGCCGGAAGCACGGTTAGGTACACGCCGACGCGCCCGTCCTCCGGGGTGGCGACCGCCACCCTCACCGGGCGTGGGGACAGCGTTAGCCACGACCAGGCCAGCGCCGAGCCGTCGGAGTGCCGCGAGCGTTGACGGGCGCGGGAGAGGACAGCCCTCACACCCTTGTTGAGCGGAGGGTTCGTGGTCGGAATGGCGGGGGCAGGGGAGGGAAGCAAACGGTGAGGCAGAGGTGGAAAATGAAGAACAGGGTAGACTTCAGTCTTGGGGATGCTCTGTTGTATTCAGCACCGCATACACAAAACACACACGCCCTACGAGTGACATATTTGCTATGGACAGCCTTGTTCAGCAGTTGATCCACACCTATACATGAAATAGATGCACATGACTACTAGCCAGGTTGGTCACTTGTATCGTTAGTCGCCTTCTCGCAAAGTCGAGTAGGTGCGGTCGTCGCAACCTTGCCCTTCACCCCCAACTCGATCAGCCCCCCCGCTACACTGCTGCTGTTACGATGCTGCTACCACAACTAACTATACTGCTACATGAGTGGAATGACAGCCTACACAAAAACACGCACAGCGGTGAGGACCTTGATGCTGTTGCACACGATCTACACAACACACACGTGCCCCCTTAGCTGTGCTTTGCACGAGCTGTCCTCACCTCCAACAACGCCGGAGCTGTTTTGAATCCAGCCCACTCGCTGGAACCCGTGTGGGAGGACTCTGCGGCCGCATCGCTCTTCGTGGCTTCCGCACAGCGCTCCAGAAGCTCGTCCAGCAAGGTCAACTCGCCCTCGCCGTCTGGAACACTCCGCCCTCCCGCTGTCGTCGTGCTGCTCGGGACTCCCTCCTCGGTCTTGTGCGCCTGGTGCTGATGCGTCTGTGCTACCCTGTGACTGTTACTCCCAACCCTACTCCTGTACCCTGGTACGGAAGTTTCTTGCCGCCGCCGCTGCTGCTGGTGTTCCTCGTGGTGTTGCCGCTGAAGGCCCATGCGCGGTGACATCGTTGAAGGAGATATGTAGCATGTTCGTGAAGTCAACAGTCCCGTGCGGCACGATGTATTTGTTGTGCTCTTGCCGCTCGTCGTCACGAACGCGGCGGCGTGTCCCATGCAGTGCGAAAGCACCGAGACTGCAGCAGCCACGGAAACAAAGCTAGGTGCCATGCACGCTCCTTGGTTGGTCGCGCCCTCTCGGGCTAGCTCTGTGTTGGCCGAGCCTTGCCGAGCCTTGCCGAAACGGTGGAGGCTTCGCGGCTGGGTTCAGTAATAAAAAAAAATTATCCCCCCTTTGTCTTGTCTGTACCCCCATGCAAGCGACAATTGGCGACAAAGCGTGAAAGCCATGTTGCCCCGCACACACCCCGCCACGCCGGCGAACTGTACGGCATGGTTCGCTTGGTGGAGGGTCAGATCGTCGCGGAGGATGAAGATGGCGCGGGTGGATGGTTCCGGAGGCTGCTCCGTTGCAGGACGATCAATTTCCTGGGCTTCCGCGTTCCCCTGTATTGGAGTTGCGTAATCGTCGTCTTCGCAGGGCTCAAGTTTGGCATCTTCGGACTTCTCTTCGTTGCGGCAGCTGCGGGTAAGCCAGCCTGGGCTACGCTACATGTTGTGTACAGGCGATTGAGAGAACTTCAGTCCGCCGGTGGGCGTCGAGTTTACGGCAGTATTGGTTCTCTATCTTATAGCGAGGAGCCGGGGGGGGGCAGCAGCGGAGCGATGTCGTTACTCGCCCCCTACCTCCTCGCTTGCGCGAAAGCGCACTTCAACACAGCATACCGGTAGAACACAACAGGTGCCATCTGTCATGACGGCATGCCACACGGTGCGTACGAAGAGTAGCCGTCCGAACAGCACCGTTGAGCGGACTATCTCGTTACCATGGCGAGAGAGGGGTTCCTGTACCAAAAAGTGCCTCGGTTGTTTCGTACTCTGGAGTATTGAGAACCCCCATGCGTAATTTATGTGTGACTTGAACACCGAGTGCACTGCTGTCGCCGTGGTGTTGTGCTCTGAGGGCCTCTGATGGCAAGTATGTGCCGCCTTACAGCCCTCGGGTTTCCCGTGAGGCGCAAGATATGAAACGCTCACTGCATTTGCACCAAGGTGGTAGGTCATGGCGACGCCGTGCTCGAGAAAGATGTACCAACACACAGCATGGCACCACGTCTCCCGTCGTCTAACTTTTCACTTGCCGAGCCCCGAAAACGCTGAACTTGGGAACGCCCATCCATGCCTGATGCCTGACCCCCACGCCTGGTAATATGATCGCGGATCGCAAAAATGAACAAGCGCAGAGTCTGCCGCGACCTTGCCGATGTGTCAACGTCCATCGCCCCTCCCCTTCATCAGAACCCCGCGCGATACGCTGGACCCATGGCCTCGTTCCGAGAACATTGCTTGTGACTCGAATCCCCCGCCGTTAAAGTCGACACGCGCCGAAGAGGCTGTCGGGACAACCATAGAATTGAGGGATGATGGGCCATGGCGAAGAGAATAGATTGAAAAGAACACGAAACAGCGGAAACCCAGGTGAAGACGTGAAACCGCACGCCGGACTAACTATTTATTACGGTTTTGGCCTCGATCTTGCAAAATTGGATCAGGCGCAAGCCAGTACGCCTGCAACGATGGAGTTTCGGGCGGCGGCGGAAGCGGTGGCGGACGTCGACCATTCGCCCGAGGTGAACCTGTCCCACCACACACCCTACAGTAGTGGTTGGCGCTCATGCTTGCCATGTGCACGAGTTTGCATTATGTACTGGTGTCAAACATTCTCGTCTCTCCCAAATAGTGTCTTGAAGAAGATGTTTGATCCGTCGGCAACCATGACCCGAAACTCGCAGCTGTCCTACGTAGCTTCACATGCACCGTTTCTGCCGGTTCGACGTGCGCTGCTCGCTCTTTGTCGAGCGGGCCAAATGTTTATAATGGTTTAATGGGTTATGTTCATAACCTTTGGCACAAGTATGTGTTGCGGCGTTTTGGTGCTGATATCCACCAGAGGATGTTGGTTTTTGTTAGTAGGCAGAGGTCTGAGTGATCTCCCGATCCGTCGCACTCTCCTTAGGTAGACTCGCCCCCCTTTCTTCAACCCCACAACTCACAAGGCGCTGTCCGAGGAAAGTCCTAGCCAATAACCACGGCCAGCGTCCCCTCGATGTTGCCAACGATGTGCCGGCATCTGGTGTGGTGTGTGTCTTGTTTGGTTGTCCCTATCTCGTCCCCGTCCCGCGTCTGTGTTAACACCGTCCACCGCGCCGGCGCGCCCGCCGTCGCGCGACAACCTTGAACGATTTACTCGCGTGTGCACGCATCATCACATTGGCAGGGTCCAACGTCAGAGGTATAAGCGACCTGCCGAAGCCTCCCCCGTCCAGCTGACGAGGGCCGGGCGCGTGCTAGAACAAGCTCTCTTCGTGTATCAATCTACACGAGAGCTTCTAGCACGCGTCCGAGTCGAAGCGAAACTCCTTCAGTACAACGATGTTCAGAGTATTGCGCCATGTAGAGAGATGCTCTGGTGATGGCAAATCCGGGCGTGGGTAAGGGAGCGCGGAGGCGGACGAGCAAACTCGACGTTGTACATAGCGTGGGGTGCGAAGAGTGACCTCGTTGATGCGTTGCGCTCTTGGGAGTTGTGGCTACAACAACTCTCATCCTCGATGCCAGAGGGAGTCATAAGCTTGGATACGCGGGCACGGGATACTGGGACCTTCTTGGTAGTGTAGCCCTACTGGTGTGCAATTCTCAGTTATTGGTGTTGAGCCATCGTTTATTCGCCCACACCTACCCCCCCGTTGCCCGGCGCCGTCGTTTGGATCCACGACGGGCGGAGCATCATTGTTGTAAGTAGAAATGTACCACGAGCATGGCGGGATTCACGAATGACGCTTGCCACTAATAAAGTTCCTTGGGAGACAGGTGGCAGGCCGACATGCGAGTTCTCTCTGCTAATGAGACCTTTGTGGCGAGGAAAGCCTTACACGGTAACGTTTGGTTTCATTTCATTGTGTACGTCGCTGTGTCATTTTGTTGGGCTGGGTTGGGTTGCTTGACTTGATTTTTCCGTAAGGCCCTATGAATTTTTGTCCACCGCGCTTTGCGTTGTTTCTTGGCGGTTGCTGGGGTTGTTCATCGTTCGTTGAATATTCGGCCCGCTTTGTGGTGACAGCGCTGGAGGCAACTGCAGGGTGGCGTGAGAGCCACGCTTTCAGCGTAAGCTGTGCTGGTAGTGCGCTAATGCGAGGAGGTACAGATTCTGTGTTCCGACCGCTGGTTGGATCATCGGCGGTGGCCGTGCTGATGATTTCGTTATTTCATGCCCCCAGAGTACTCCAGTATTTTGGAATGGCACATCCCATTAAGCGCTTTATGCCATCCGACACATAGCCTCAGCTCTCTTGCGAATGCCCACCACGAACTCCTTGCCAACTGTCTCGATGGAAGATAGACGTACCAACAATTTATTTTTGGCGGTTGCTGGGATACGGAAAATGAGCTGTCTGAGGTTTTTGTGCCATCGTCCCAGAAAAATCCGTTTCCACGCGCAGACGAAGCTGGTAACTCGACGACCCGATCCCTTGGATCATGTTAATTTGTTGTTGAGGGAGACAACTTGAACAACCATATTTGGCTTGCAGTCATCCCACGGGAGAATGCAGAGTATTTTCTGGGCTCCCAAAAAATACAGGGCACGCCGGCAACAGAGAGCGCGGGCTCCAATGAATCGCCAAGTGCGATCATTCACGCAGTGTCTGGATGAAATAGAGTAATGTTGTGTTCTACCGAACGTCGGAGAGCGTTCACCAGTTCCCTACACGGCGGGCTATCCGAGGCTAGGTTAGCGTCCATCTGCCCATTTCCTCTGGATGATGTCATTTTCCCGGACGCCGTTTTGTCTAGCCCTCCGGGCAAGAAATGCAACCCCAACGACCCTCAGAGGACAAGAACGCACCACAGGAGACCCTCTGAATAAAATACGTCTGGCGCAGTCGGACAGCGTTACGGTTCAATCGATTTCTTCAAGGAGAGGCTTCAATCTAAGCACTCCCATCACGTCATGTGGATTAGCTGGACTCACCAACTGGCTAAAAGTCTGACTTCCTTGCCTACGCCGACAAGCTCAGGTTGGTCGCCTATAACCCTGACCCTGGTGCTTCTGCTGAGGTCTCTCACGCAGCACTTGATGGCGTTTTGACGTGCTTGCTTCGATTTGGCACCACTGGCGGTATTTTCGGCTGTGTTGAATGAAGGCGATGTTGGCAAGAAACACCAAACGTCCAAGGTCAACACCGCGTCAGTTGAACACAGACTTCACAAGATTCTGAGCTGATACAGGAACGGCTTGTTAACGTAAAGACAACAAAAACAACGAAAACAACCAACACCAAACACCATTTTGAACAGGGCCAATGATGATAAGGACTTGGTGCACAAGGCGCACTGAACCCCTATTGTTATTGCACCCACTCGTCTGACGTCTCAACTCGGCTCATAAAGCAAGCCCGCTCCTGGATCATTTTGTCACGCGGGGTTCCGCGATTGTCTACGTCGAAAATGACTTCAACGCCGTCGGCATAACCAAGAGGGAGTTTGTGATAAGGAGACGTCGGATGTCCACTTTAGCATCTGTCTACCGTAGCCAGGGACAAACACATGTGGAATATCATTCGACATGCGGAGTCCGCTGGGAAATGGTATGGACAGGGCGGCCTCATACGTAGCCCTGTCACTTGCAATTTGAAGATCTGTATCTCCTCTTTCCGGTGACGTTACCAGCCCTCAACAAACCACCCAACAAGGACGTCCTGTCACTTCCTCGACTACCTCGACTGCCTGGACGGAGATACTCTTGCAATATCTGGCACGGTTCACGAAAACGTCGGTCTCCCTTGCTGCGGTCGCCGATGTTGGACCGCTGGTGCAAAGGGCACAACAGAAAAAGGGAGTCAATCGCTATGGTCATGGCGCAACCCGGAACATCCCTCACCTACACCTCCGAACAGTGACAAAAAATGCTTCGTCAAGTATTCTCTCACCTTCGCCATGTCCACGGCGCAACGCGGAGTATCCTTATAGACTATACATATCTGAACGATGACAAGAACTGCATCTTCAACTCTTCTTTGGCCTTGGCTCTGGCAGCGTGGGATGTTCAACGCACCCAAGACACAACCACGTTGACACACCAAGTTGCTCCGGCGGCGGCAAACCCTTCGTCAACTGCCTCCTACCCCTTCGCATCCACGCTAGGCTGTGCCATGCCTCAACACATCTTGGTAATTCTATCGGTTTGGCAGCGTTTCGCTTGTCTATCGTTTTGGTAGCGTTTCGCATTTACATGGCTACCATGATCAAAATGCTGTAGTTCCCTATCCACAATACCTGTTTGTTGTACACTATTTTCCACTCACGGTACCACTCGCTGTCCACCGTCTCCTTCTTGCTCCTTTCTACCTTCAGCTTGAGACTCGGTATGCGCGTCACGGCATCCTGATGAGTTCTGGATTGCCTGGCCTTCGTTCAACAATGGTAGCGGTCGCCAGCTTCTTCGAGGCAAGTGCTCAACGTTGCCCTCAATACGGCTGGCTACTTCGCCGTCTCGCCTAACAACATCACACTTCCTCTGCTCTACCTGAAGACGGAGTGGGATTGTCTTACCGCATGCGGTTCCCTTCGGAATTCCAGCGGAAATCGTCGAGAAACCGAGTGTCGGTCTTCTCTTCTCCTGTACGGAAATCCAGATGGTCGGGACGCCCCAACCGGCCGAAGTTCAACCCCAGCATTCCAACTGGACACCCGGTTTCGTGTTGCACACGCACCTTGCCAGATAGATCTCAGGGCTCAGCATCGAAACCCCGTGACAATCAGAAGGAAAATTCACTCGCGTTCCACAGATGGACCTCCAAGTCCCGTTTCTTCTCGTGCCACGTTATCATCTCATACCAGTATTGAAGGAACTGCACGGGAGAAAACAGAAGCGTGAGCAAGCAGATACAGGGAGATCATACCCCCCGCGAGAAACACCGCGATGTCGGCAAGACGCCCCTGAAACTTGAGGTACTGCGTATGGTGCAAAGTTTTGGCGTTGGGTCGGGGGGGCATCGATTCTTGCCCAGAGAACAGGCCTTCCCGAACTCCGTGAGTGCCTCGTTCATCTGTTCAACTTGACCATGTCGGAAGCATCTACATCTGTGGGCATTCTACTCTACGATAGGGTGGGTTAGCGTGCGAGGTCAGGGGGTGAGCGACATGGACTCGACCAAGCGTGAAGAGTGAAAACACACACAAATTCACCTGGTACGGAGCGTACTTCTCGTACTCCTTCTTTACCCTTGGCGCCACCTCCTTCACGTTCTTGGTGGTTACACCGTGATAATCCTTGAAGTGCCGGACCTACAGATCGAAAAGGCGTAGGTTGGCACGGCGATGATGCTATGAACGGAGTGGCGGCAGGACACGAGCTAGGACAGGCGTAGCAAAAGGTGTGTGATCACGTGCAGAACCAAACTCATGGAAATTCACCCGCCTGGCACGTAGACCTCAAAACATTCGGGGTGGATTCTGTGAACCCATGTGAGAACTGTTCTTGATTCAGTCATGCGTTGCAGTCGTGCTTGGTTGGAAGCGGTGTTTCCTTGTGAAGTATTATGTTCCAAAACCTCATCCGCAGTTCAAGAACGGTTGGATTGAATGAAATGGCTGTGCAGCACGATGTCCCCTCGACTCTTTCATCCATGTACTGTTCATACACCCGTATTTGCATCATGGAACAAAGGTAACACAAACCTTGCGCAACCACACAAACCAGGCGGGCTTCCATGTAGCTGCACCTGAGCCGTTCTTTTTTCACGCTCAGGCTGATCGGAATACATATTCCACGGCCATTGAAGACAATCGGCCCAACAAAACAAAAAAAACGGGTCAGAGCTTGTCTTCCCCGCACGCTGGATGCCTTTTTGACTCACGGTTTCACTATCCATCGGGATATCTTCGTAGAAGCCCAGCAACATCGCCACGTTCCCCGCCGCGTAGTCCCCGAAGCCGTACAGGCCCTTGACAAATTTAAGCACCTCTTCCCTGTGGCGGCGCATATCGAGCGGTCACGTTGCACGACGTGTGAAAAACCGATACGTGGTGTACGAGACTGGAGCAAAGCTCCGGGCATGACCGTGTATGAATATCGCCTTGAAGGCTGTCTATTTCGGCGAAAACACCTTCAGGCATCATCCCCATCGCAAAACAGCTAGCTAGAAAGGAACATCTCAAAGGCCAATGTTGGTATTGAGCATGCACAAACCAATGTCCTTACGGCCTCTCGCTCAACACAGGATTTTACTATCCCTTGGCGCCAGTGTAACAAGATCTCCGCGTACCTTAACAACCTCGGTAGCGAATATCAATGAAAGCACTGCTGTACCTCGTCCGTTCGGGTGCCTCCAGCCAGGTGGGGTCAACGGAGCCGTCCCGGAAGCTCTCTGCCAGCCTCAGGATGCGGCCGGCGCGGTAGCCCACTTTGGCTTTCTCCTTGAGGTCTTCCTCCTGGACGTTTTCCAGGTCCTGGGGAAAAAACACCAGGACGAAGGAAGGGGATCACCGCTCAGAAGCAGCGGCAGCATGGGCTATGAAGCAGTGGTGAAGTAGCGGCGGTAGCAGCTAGTCAGGCAGCAGCGGGACACAAAATCATGATAAACCGGAATGGGCGCAAATCTGAAGCAGCAGCACAAGCACCAGCAGCACCAGCAGCACCAGCACCCATCACGGTTTGCCAGGAAGATCAAGGCAACACGCGGAGGAAGGCAGCGCCAACCGAACACTGCGAACCCCGTGCGGAAAACCACGTTCTTCCATCAGATGAACTTGGTGCTTGCGTACCTCAGGGGTAGGGAAAGCCCCGGACCGCCCAAATTCCTCGCACAGCAACCTGCAGAGAGAAGTACGTGCACGTAGTTATGCGCCGGAATAACACGAACGCCATAGGGGGCTTTAAATGACCCGGCCACACGGGGTAGTATCAACTCATGGTTGATATACTTAGCGTGTGGAATGGGTTAGCACACTCATGTGATCTATGTGATCTAACGAACAACCAGACCTTCCGCCTGCTATTACCTGATGCCGCTTATTAATCATACTCCTAGAGCCAAGTCCTTTTGTGAAGGCAGAAGTTGGGAAGGCAGAAGGTACGCAGGCAGGCAGGCAGGCAGGCGGGCAGGCAGGCGAGCACGTCGCTGCAGGACAGGATCGCAAGAAAGGTCGACTTACTTGTTCATGCGAATAGTTCCCCCGAACTTCATGTTGCATCCCGTGATGCTCTTGACCTGTTCGGCGAAGCAGCGCAAATATAACAAACGGAACACGAAACCCAACATGGTGAGGAACAACACTCTTGAGACTCCACGTTTTCAGCATCACTGGCAGCAGGGAAGCACCTGTTGAGCAACGGCGAAGAAAAACGACGACCAATGGACAAGCTGACAATTAAGCCCTCCCAAGAAATGGGGAGCAGCCAGCAGCCAGCCAGCACAAACAACGAGGGTGCGTCGCAAGGGAGAAAAAAAGGCGGGGCAAATGTGCTTCCCGCTGGTCCTCACCATGTCCTCGAAGACTGTAGGCGAGCTGCGTCGTGACGTCGTCGTCGGGCGTTGTCAGTTCCAACGTTTTCACGGTTTGGCCGCCGTTCGGAGAAAGGTTGCACACGCAGAGGTGTGCGAAGTTGGTGTACAGCACGGAGAGTGAACGGTGGTCGCGGCGTGACAAAACCACAGACGAAGACGACGAGGAAGTGGAGGGCGTGCGGATTCGAACATCAAGAGAGGTACGCTTCACGCGAGTCGAGAAAAAATGAAACAACAGGGTTGGGAATGATGAGAGGATGGAGTGTTTCCGAACACTCAACGACGTGTCCGCCTTGCGGTCGAACGTTGTTTCTACCCTCGGCAGGACACGAGAAAAAATCGTGTCGTGCCATCCTAAGGTTCGGCTTTCAGCGACAAAGGATCGCGTATCCTCTCTCGGCTACTCAAAGAGACGCGACGTCAGAGTGCAGGGCTGTCCTTCAGCAGGAATATTGTGCTGGCCTTTCTTTCTTTCATACAATATGCATAGGAGTACACGGTCGGCTTGCCGAAACGCCGCGCAAGAAAAGACAGGCGATTCCCTGGATCGCACGAGAAGACTCGGCAGTCCGACAGAGCACCCAAGACGTTAGGACAGACTCTCTTCGCCTCAATGTTCTTGGAGACATTCTAACGACGTTCTCCTTGTTCCCACGTACTGAGAGACATGCACGGTGGTTGATGTTGTGTGTCGAAGTCGTTTACTACAAGCGGCCGTGAATTCTGGACAACAAACTCGATTCTGTTCATGTAGCGGTCTTATTCTGCTCGTTGTCCTTGCGCACGCACCGGAAAAGCCGGCCGTAGCCTCGCTTCTTGGCCTCAGGGTGAAGACGGAACCACGGCGCCAAGTCGATGGTAGTCTGAAACATCCTCTGTGCGAGAGCCAGTCATGGGAGAGGGGCGGATATGGCGCGAGAGATGTACGTACAGTGAGTTCCCTACCTGCGGGTGAGCTGCTTCACGAGCGGAATCACACTCGATACGCCCGTAAGGCCATTCGGCGGGGCCGCTCATGGAACAACAACGGAAGGGCGGCAGCAAACGAACAGATGCACGCAAGGGCGCAAGGGCACACGGCTCGTGGTGCATTGCAGATGCAAAAACAACTGAATGTGGCCTGGCAACGTTGAACAACAGGCCAAAAGCTCTCTCGATCTGCCTCTCCCTGCCTGCCTGGCTAGCTGGCTCTCCCTCCCTCTCTCTCTCCTGGCTTCCCCCCCCCCGATCCATACCCAACTGAAAGTCGCATTTGCACACCCAGTGCCAACCCCGACGACTGACAACGTCGAACGAACAGTAACGAGAATTATCTGTACGCGACCACCACTATTCGGACTACCAACATAGCCATCCCGACCATCCTCACCCCTACAACCAACACAAACATCATCGCGGCACCACCCCGACGACTCTTGAACCCTCACTCACCACAACTTGTACACGAATATCCTCTTGATCGGACTCTGTCAAAGCCTCCGCAGAAACCACGTCCACCCTTAGCGCCATGGCCTGTTGGTCTCCTCCCGAACCTTGGTTGGGATTTGACGCTGCCCCACATGCCGGGACAAGAGATATTGTGCATTTTGCCGTGTTGACCAAGCGCTGACCGAACCTGCGGCGTGCGTGTGCAAAAGAAAAAAAAGAATTATCCGAGTGTGAACAACAGCAGCCGACAACAAATACGAAGAATAAGTTTTGCGTCTAGCGTACCTACCCTGGCCAACCCCGCATGGGCAAGGGGTAACCAGTTCAAGTGTCGGGCGAAACCGCGGAGGTTTTCAACCTAGAGTCGCACCAACATGGATGGATACGGACACTTTCGCCATTACCCCAGAGCAGCGGCTCAAAGCCCACCCGCAAGAAAAGAACCACGAGCAACAGTTTCTCCCTCAATACAGTCGATTCCTGCGCGTGATTCAGTGCACAGGCAGGATTTGGGTTCTTGCCTTTCCTGCACCACGCAGATACGTTTGCATTATGTTTTGTCTTACCTGAGCGGGCGGCTGAACGTGCCTGAATCACGAAGACCGGGCGCGCTCTCGCACGGTTGCCAGAGGTTGGGAGGGACGACGAAGTACCCGTAGCTATTGTAACGCCGCAACCGGAGTGCGATTCATCGACAGTGGAAATGAGAGACCCACAGCAGGGACGAAGCGGGAGGAACAGATAGAGGAGGGAGTCGAGACAGCGCAATAAAGTCAAGCGAACGCATCCGCGTGGTTGCTATTGGGGCTGTGATTGGTGGATCCATTGTACACTATATGTAGAACACTGGTGAGAGGGCATAGGCTCCTGTGTCGGTAAATTAGCGTGCATCCATCTTCCGCAAGTCATGCGATCCACTTACACTAGAAATCAGGACGAGCCGACGCACTCGAGCTACTGTGACTCACGGAGGTCAGGCCACAGAGATCGACCTGGTTTGAGGCTTTCGAATTGCTGTCGGTCGAACGACCTCTCTGCTTGCGTGGACGACCCTCGTTTCTCGGAATGTCTCGGCGCTTTCTCCCCGCTTCCCGCATATTTTTTCCCGACATATTTTCACCAACTCCTGGTCGTTGTTTCTCTACACGTCTGCTGTTGCACTGCTGGTGCGACTGCTGTCTGCCAATACGTTGCTGTTTCCCACGTCGCACTCACCATTTTGGCACGCTCGGACACGAGTATGTAACCACGGGATCGCAACTTTGTTGGTGAAGGCCCCGCGAATTCCTGTTCGGCTCTGCTCTCACCTGCACGCTGCCTGTGTGAAAGAGAACCCTTGGGGAACCTTTACCATTACCACAGAGGAGATGCCACACTTCGCTCCTGCCTCTGTCTTCCTTGCTCCGGGATCCGGATTCGCAGCAACGGCGGCCTTCCGGTTAATCTCGCTGCTGTTTGCTGCGGCGGCCATATCGATGCTGGGACCGCTGCTGCTACTATTTTGCCTCCTCCGTTTGCTTGCTGGGAAGGTCATTGGACTGGGCTTGGCAACCTTGCTTGACGCAGCCCGAGTGGTAACGCGGGTTACTCGTGCTGACATGTTGGCACAGCATATGGTTGCCGTGTTTGGCACGGCAGTGTATGGTGTGCCGGAGTCAAGTGAAACTCAGTCACAGAGGGCAGAGGGCATGTTGCACATGGGGGTGCGGCGGTTGGGAGCCAGAAAAAAGGTACATGTACACTTCATGAATGGCTTTATCGTTCATTCATTCTCCCTTCTTCCCCTCGCTCCTCGACAAGCTTTTGCTTAGACATGGGTTGTAGCTGTCTCTTATACACATCTAGATGTGTATAAGAGACAG
>CACKRE030005254.1:0-23384 GCA_902602495.3 Ectocarpus sp. CCAP 1310/34
AGGAGTGTTGCTGTATGGCACAGATAGGGTACACAGTCGGTCTAGATTAAGATGGGGGACGTCAGGAGGTATACCCTCTTAGAACGTACCCCATCGGGACATGGCTATCTGCGTGCCCCCAGGTTGAGGGCAATCCGCCTCACCTCAGACCTGTAGCAGACCCGCTTCTGCAATAACAAGCAACCTTCCCATCTCAACGTGCTCGTGGACAAGAGTGTCTACGGCAGAATCTACATCTACTACATCTAGGAGGCACGCCACCGTCGGGCGGGCATTCCTTTAAAAGGTGGTGTTCGTCGGGGGTGGTAACTAGACTATGGGCGTGCTATTTGTACGGATCATGGAAGCATCCTGGTACAACGTAATATAATACCGGTAGCGATGAGACGTGAGTTTCGGACGAAACAATCAAACCACCACCTGCGGTTCAATGTACACTTTGACAAACTGCCTTTCTTCTGCTCACGTCTACAGTACCCTCTCACCTGTTGTGCAACACTTGAATTTCTGTCAGAATCGGCCGGAGCTCCAGATGGTCTTCCTTTAGTCGCGCTTCTTGTTTCTGACGGTTTATTTGAGGTGGGAACAGCACGCAGCGCATCGAAATACGTATGTCTCGTTCAGATGTCAAGAAAACGGATATTTCCGAGAACGATGACAGCGCGCAACGCTATCCTGCGTGGATCATGGCACCGTGAAATGTAGATCGATTGTACCGTTTGTGGTAAATGTCCCATAGGTTGCATGGCCAAGTCTAGGTGACTACTTGTCCTTGCTTGAAAGCAATCGTGGCATGCTGATAAACAGAACTTGAAACGGGCATTCTTCTTGCCACCCTTCATGTGGAGACGGTCATGATTGTGGGAACTCAGCAGATGCACCGCCCCTGCTGAACTGATCAAAGCCAAGGCATTTGTGGCGCTATTTCCTTCAACTCTTCAAGTTTGCTAGTGGGTAATATGCAACCGCCTCGGCAAAACCATTCCGAGATTCTAAGTCCAAACATCAATCGTGACAAACGCCATGGTGGCTTCACAGGTCAGAATTGTGTGGAGGGGCTCTCGGACAGTGGCAGACGGAGACGTGTCTGAACAAAGCGAGGTAAACGGACACTGTAACGGATTGGAGTAGTGCATACCTTAGCATCGACCATATCGAAAAAGCTGCTCGGCTGAAGGAGGACGGTGAAGTTGACATCGCTAGCACGGGTTGCTAATGTTGCTGCCCAGGATCTACAAAGGCGGACCTTGGCCGACGAAAGCACGCCATCGTGGGGGATTGCTGTGGCATTTCCCGCGGCGTCAAAAGGATCGCAGCGGTTTCCAAAGAAGGAGCGGGAAACAACGGCCAAGACGGAAAGGTGAATACGACTTGACCCAACGAAATGTCTCTCGCGCGTGAGCCAAGCGCCGTCTCGGGATGGAGGCAGTTCTGAGAAGAGTCGCAAGATTGGAAAATCGGATCAGCTTTCACAAATTGTCGAAAGGCATTTATTGTCGTTCAAGGTCGAATAGGTAACCGCACGTCAGCCCGATCGTTTCAATCGATGGCTACAGGTGTAGGAGTCATTTTCGTCCAAAGTCTTCTCGACCCTTCTGCGCATACTGTGCTTCCCCGAAAACAAACAGAACAAACCCACCTATGACTAAAGCGAGAAAAAGATAAACGGCCACGAGGAATACAAGACCTAAAGTGAAGACAAGCAACATTAACCAATGGGAACCGGGGGGAGCGTTGCCTAAGACAAGTGAAAGAAAATAACAGCACAAGCGACAGAAAGCGGCATGCAGAGGGGTAACATCAGTAAGGAAAGCTGCAGTACATTAATAAATAATGGGACGCACAAGCTCACGTTGACCCGATCGAATCCAGAATATCACACTTGGGAACGCGACCTTCACGCTGGGAGGGGGCGATGTTTCACCCAGTTGCATCAGTGCAATCGCCACATCGACACCTTGCCAATGGACTTGGACCCAGTTTCGATGTTGATTTCGCCCAAACCTGGTCGGACAGTTGACAGCTTGAACGGCGGTATCAACTGAACGGATTGCGCATGCAACCATTCTTGCGATAGCAATGAGAACGCGACAATACGACCTAGAGCCGACCCGAGTGCCGGGGTTGCGGTGCACTCCCTGTGTGCCTCCAGAAAATGATGCGTTGTGGGTTGGCGAAATTTCCGAGGGTTAACCCCTGAGTCGATCTCTTCTATACAGCGTTGCGCCACGTGATCTCGCGGTGTACCGCTCGTTCGTCGAAAACGAAGGGAACCTGGCGACGTCGACGCAAGAGCACACGTATTGCGAACTGGAACAAAAATGAAAAATATTGGCTCACCGGAGGCGCAGCTGCAACTCGAATCGCAGTTTTTCCACGAAGTCCTCCTGAAGAAGCAACGATCGAAAAAATCCCAGTCGCTGCCGAAACAGGAGGAACGTATTCAGCGAGCATCATGACACCGAGGAAGGGGGCCAGCGGAGGGCCCGAGCGTGGGGTTGCGGGCACATATCACGTCACAACTCCAAACATTTCGTGCGGATCGTTGCTCCTCACCACGCGAAAGCTGCATCCAGATTGCTCCGAGGCACCCAGTCAAAATGAATACCTGGCACGCTGGCATATCAAAATGCTCAGAAATTGCTGTCGGCGCCGAGGGCAGACCTCATTACCTAGACCGGTGCTAAAGCGTAGAGCACTGACAACGTCCCACACCTGGTGGATGTAGTCGTCCATCCGTTTGCGATCGTCCAAACTCCGTCCAGCGCGATCAACCCTCACGCGATCCGCACCATCCTTTCCCTGGGTCAACATGACGTCACCGCCAGTGTGCTTGCTGGCGGTAAGGTTGGTCGTAGTTCCAAGCGGTATGTTTCCGAGGACGGAGGCCATGCGTTTCCTGCTTTTCTTGGCGTCTTCATCGGCGCCCGTTGGTACTTGCGGCTGTGAGGGTAGTTGTAGACGGTACAGGAGTCATCCGTTTTGTACGAGCCTACGGTCGCGAATTTCGACTCCGCCCACTCACTCAGCAACGGTTTTGGTGCTAGTTCAGCGAAGCGACGTGCCTGATGTGCGTAGACCATGTAGTCTGTTCTTGCTCAACGCGTGCAAACGCTCGGCACTAAAAACCACATTGGCCAATGTGTGAACATTTCAGTCGCGACGCATGCCTTGGAATGCATGTTGTCAAGCGTTCGTTTTAACCTCTTTAGGGCTAGATCGCCTTTTGGGGACACTTTTTGTCCCCATCTTCTTCACTTGCTTTACCTCGCGAAGAATGGCACGATTGTCTCCTCCTTTGGACTACTCGACCAGGGGGGTGCCAGAGTACACGGGGACGACTCTAGTTTAGTATGGATGCTTTGTAGAGAGGAGGAGTATGCGGGTAATGAACAGGTCGAATCGGGGGGCGATTACGCCGCGGGTTCAACAGTGAAGTTGCGTCGCGTCTGTCTACCCTTGGGTGGAAAGCGCTACTAGGGGCAAGCGCGGAAGAAGTACCTAGCCCACCGTTGATAGGAGACACCGGGCAACCTAGGGCTTGGGTTAGAAGGTCTCGCTTTCCCTCTAGAGAAATATCTTGAAAACCTCCTTTTCGTGCCCCGTTTACCACGCTCCCGCCAGTTGCTGTCTGTAATCCCTATCAAATGTCCCCTCGATCGAGGGGACATTTGAGGATTATAGACAAGAGACGGCTCAAGTGGGAAGGCAGCTTTGCACTTGCACCCAGGGATGGAACTGTCTGCACTATCCAATCAGCAGGCGTCGTTCGCTCTTTTTCGTACATTTCAGAAATCTCGCAAGAACGCCGAATTTTGTGTGCGTGGTAAGGGGGATAAGTACTGTACAGCGCCGACGTGTCGTGCCCCGTGTCATCCATCCTGTTAACCCCCCCCACTGCTGTCAAAAAAATCCTCCATGCTTCTTTGCGCGGTTCCAGATCCTGATACTTGACGCCACCATGAACGTACAGTTGCTGACTCACTTGGTTCAAAGACCTAGAATTGAAATTTTGTTGTCGAGACCGAACAAACTGTAGTTTATTGTGCACGGAAGAATTCGGAACATCTCCCAGATCTACGTTTGTTTTTGGGTTCTTGTTGCGCCGCCCTGGAGGTGTGTTGGTTGGTTGGGTGGGCTTGGTCTGGTTGCCTGTGGTCATTCAAAAAGAAAGGTCTCACAGAGTTCTCATTCTGCTGCCTCGCAGCTCCTGCAGCAAGAGTTTGATAGACGCGTGTCTCCTGGACCAAAGGGCCACGTGTTGAGGAGTGCACAGTGTGTAACACGCAGCCCGCGTCGGAGGGAGGGAGGGCAGCAGCTAGCTACATCGAAGTTTGGACCTAGCTAGCAGAAATTCGTGACTTTTCTATCAATCGAGTGTCCCCAAGAACGTTGCACGAAAATATGAACCTCAGCGCCCAAATGTTGACGGCCGTGGCAAAGAGGGATCAGGCTCACCTTTGTAGAAACAGCAACGCCAGGCTCGGGTGCCTCGCCAACAGCCATTATGGCCAATAAACTATCCAGGCCGTCATCGTCCTGGGTCCGGCACCGACGAGACACGGCGGATGAGCGTACACTATTGCGATCATCACGACGAACGATTGTTCGAGGGGTGGTGGTATTGTTGGGGATACGGCCGCCTAAGGTATGCAAGGATCCCAACGCAACGTCCGCCCCCGTCTGTGCGGGTGTGACATCTTACTCTTTGGCGAACTAGGGTAGCTGCAGCACTACATCCGTTGTACGCATCGATGTACCAGGTACAGCACTACCTCTTGGCGACTCCTCGTGTTGCAGCTTTGCTCTTGCTGCGGCGCCTGCTTCCAACGGTCATTGTCGTCAGATGGGTCGTTCTCCGCGGTCTCCATGTTGCGGATAACCTACATGTAGAATGGCGTGAACAGACATAACAGCTCTGATGACAGAACGGTGGGAGCAGACAGGGCTGGCTCCGGAAAAAACAGGCAAGCCCATCGCATCGAACTCATTTCTAGTTTACGCTGGACTCCTGGACGCTTGTCTACCTGGTACATCTACTATAGTCAAGTGTACATGCCAGAACAGGAGATAATCAACGTCAAAATCGATCGAGCCTCAGTTCCTTGTTGTGAGTCGAAGGCCCAACCGCAGTCATCCATTTTCATGGATTGGGTTTAATGTTTTTGGGGGAGTTGCATCCCTGCCGATTTTCGTATCTCCAACTAAGGCAACACAGCTCATTTTGATCCCTGACGACAAACAACTTGTTCGATCCTTCAACAGCGGCGGCGCAAAGTGCTGTCAACCCCGTTCAGCAGACAGCTTTTGGCGGTCTACGACGTGTTGCACTGTTACATAACTGAGTCACGCGGCCCGCGGCGGCGCCGGGGCGCGGGGGAGCACCGCGACAATCGTGACTCTCCCACAGAGACAAACATCCCACCTAGGGGACGGGAGAAACAGAAGGAGAAGTGACACGTTTCATATTGGACACGCTCCCTCAGCTACCCCTTGTTTCATATGTCTTGGGGGTATCGAGCGGTCCTGTTTCCTATTAGAACGTTTCTTGTGTTGATGCCAATATTGAGCTGTGTTTCTTGGCCTTATGTTATTTTTTCGCGAACATTTGAACCTTTTTCCTTAACGGAATGGTTTTTTGTGCGAGTCCGTACTGTATAGATCGAGATGAGTTTATCTTGAAACTATTTTATACCTGGTATAATGTACTGTAAGTGCTATACATATGTATGCATACATACAAGTGTCCTCTCCGGAGTGTGCCCATGAGAGTACGGTGTCAGCAAGGGGTGATGCACGATCAAAAGAAAAGCAGGCAGTAGGACCAACCCACAGCTGGCTGCCACCTGCAGTGTGACGTATCTCAAGCTCAGCAGCTCACACAACTGACTCGCGTGCTTTTTGCCTCCAAGAGCCCAGCTCTTCTCAACGATTCAAAAAGAAAAAATACAAATCTGTACCTACAGTCTTTGACTTATTATGCACACGATGCCGTTGCCTTTTGGTTTCGTGCCGAGCGCAGGCAAAAGGCGTGGACAATAAACAAACCAAAGCTAATTGAAACGATTCGAATGCCTGCCGATTTATTGGGGTAATCGCGAAAGTATTACGTACAAGAGTACTTGGACGGGACCCGCTCGAACGAGACACAGGGTCGAATATAATATTGGCGGTACTTGGATACCGAGTCCGATCTGTGCGTTCTCTGTGGGGGACACGTGTATGGGAAGTACGGTTGTGGTCGGTATGTATGTGTTTTGGGTCCAAGTGCGGACCCGCCGGGACAGCACACGCCGGTGTGCTCCTCTCACTCGCCTGTGGGGTGAGCGTTCCATGTTGTGGTTAGTGTGTTACCCGCTTGCCTGTGGGGCTTGCATGCGAGATCAAATACATGAATCCTTTCCTTCCTACCGATCTCGGGATACTTTGCACCCAGAGGGTCAATTCAACTAACCGCTGAGGGTGGTGGCGCCTCGAACATATGCTACCCTTGTTTAAGTATTGTGTTTAGAGAGTGCTATCGTGCCAGAGAGAGGTAAAGAGAGTAGCGCAGACACAACGAGCAAGGTAGACACATGTGGAAGGCTTTAGTTATATTAGTGGTTTGCCAGCCTCAGGAGCTGACAACAAGTTCAGTCTTTTCTCGCCCGCCCACCCGTTTTCTTTCCAAGGTAGGGGAAAGGAGGGGACTGACTCATATATTGTACCAGGTAAAGCAAAAAAATGGTAGGGTACCATATATGTTGGGGGCTTTGTCATTAGAAGTCAAATGCGTGCCGATTAGTTCCCTTCACCGGAGGAAAGAGCACCCACCCTCGGTTGCTGTCTGGAGGGACGAGAGAGAAACAGAAGTTATGGGGAGAGAGGCAGAGGGATGATACTGAGGAATGGGCGCAGAAAGTTGTCTGCGGGAAGCGTGCTCTCTGCCAGGTTGGTATCTGTCTCTCTCTCTTTTCCCTCGGGCTTACGAAAAGTGGTAAACGCAATCGAAGTGCAAGAACGTTTGTAACGTTTATTAACCCTTTTGTGACTGGGTTAATTTGATTTTTGTTTGTATTTTTTCCCACAACTGGCTCTCTGCGGTCAAAGATCTTCCAAGCATGCGTGTACACCCATAAATCACGGCGGCAACGATGGTACAGCAGTGGGTCCATGTGTGGGGCTCACAGGGGTGGGGACGCGGCGTATGTAAGGGTGACGAATAGGAGAACAGTAGTACTACTGCTGTGCAGCAGTAGCAGTTATGCGGAGAGAAATATACAGCAGCAGCAGTAGTTTCTGAGCAGGGTAGGTGTGCATGCCTGTCTCCGACAGCAACCGTCCGCACAGAGGATGTACCTGTGCAAGCAATACCTGTTGGCACATCTTCTCCACCTCATCCTTCGACAGGGCATACGGCAAGCGCATATGCTAGCGGCGCTAGAAGCGAATACTCTGACAGGAAACCGCCTCACAGAAGCGCCAGATCGACGAAAAAAACGGCCCGCTCATCAGAGAATCGAGACGACCATCCACTATCGCACAAAATGCATTAAAATCGTGATAAATCACTATTCTGTACTACAAATAGAGAGCTGTGATCGGAGCTGTAGTCCTGAAAACCCTTGCCTGTGAGAGAAATATTGCACACAGCAGACGAACCACCCTTCACTTCCAAAACTGGGAACCACACGCACCGCAACCACAACAACATCAAGCAACGAGGCAGTACGTTAGCATCGGCTCCGGTGTGCGCTTTCTCTGCTCTCCCTCGCGGATGCGGCACCGGGTTGATCACATGTTCGGGTGCTGTATGTACCCTCCGGTGGTATTTTGCGTTTGAATCTTACAGTACCGGTAGGCAGTAGATTGGATCTGGAAAGGACATCTGCCTCATGTCAGAGAGATTAGGCATGGGTGAATAGTATTGTACTATGTGAGTCCTGTGCGCATTGCTGATAAGCGTGCTTTTGGGGTGGGCTGCCTGTGTCTCCCTGCTGGTCTCCAGTCACGGGAGGGTTAAACCGACAGCTTGCAGTACGTCAGCATATATGTCACGAGTATTATCCAGTAGTGCTGCGCGTACGCTCCGGAGGTGCGCATGGCTTGTTGTGAGAAAGTAGGGTTGCAGGCACCAAAAGCCGAGACGACGGCTGGCGAACACCTACTTCGTGACGTGGAGTCCTCCTCAGCTCTCGCGCTTGTACGTGTAGGTGCTGGTGATGCTGTACTATTGTAGACTAAACCTACGAGCTACAGCTGTACATGGATCCGGTCGCCCCGGTGGTCTAGTGGGTAACCTCGTAGCCTGCTAAGGGCCAGGTCATGGATTCGAGTCCCGGCAGAGTGAGATTTTTTCTCACTAAATAAATCCTGGTCTGGGATGAAAGCGACGCGTTGCGAAGCTCGTTGTTAGTAAACCATAATCGACTTTGTAAGTCGCGAGGGAAGGGATTGCTGTATCCTTCTCGCGATAAAAATACCTCAGGCAGGAACCGCAGGAGGGGGTCCAGCCCCCCCCTATGTGACCCCGGTTGGGTCGTCTAGCTAGTAGAAGTGGACCTCCTATGTGACCCCGGTTGGATCGTCTAGCTAGTAGAAGTGGAGGATAGGGGCCAGAGGGGCAGACGACAGAATCCGATGATGGGAGAAAAAAAAAAGAATGTACACATCTGCATAGACTCGCCAGCACGCTCACACACATACCGCCATCCTCGCTGCCCCATTCGTGCAATATCAGCTCATGAACGATTTGCCGGGGCAAGCGAGTGTGATTCGCAATCCGTTCCCCCATCTGGACACCGTACTGCTACAGGCTATAGCTTAGTCTAAACATCACTATCCGGTGTCAAATAAGCCGGGCACCAACGATGGTGTTCCCTCGAATCAGATAACTGGTTGTCGGTATGGATTGCAGTGAAGTTGGGCTCGAAAATAGACAATCAAACCTATCAGGGAAGCACAAGCTGAAGAGCCTTACGTATCCCCTTCCGAGCACGTTCGATGACTTCCAACCCTCTCGTCGCGCCAAGGTGCCAAAATGCCAAGATCCTCGGCCCTCTGTCGGTGGGTCTCGTTCTGTATCTCCTCCGTACTCCGTACGAGCGCAGCTCCGTGATTGGTTCTATTTGGTTCTACACTACCTGTAATTGGTTCTAAATGTTGAAAAGTGCCTGTTCGCGAAGATCGCACTCAACTCGCCGCATTTTTCGTCCCACACCCTGCGCCGATCTATTGCTGTCCAAGTATTGTGCACGTGCATCCTCGCTGTGTATGCCAAATTCGTGGGAGGGATGGAGAGTGCGGAGAACCTCGCGGGGGATCTCGCGGAGAAAAATCAGGTGGGTGGCATATTGTCACAATCACCACAGAATGTATGCACTTCGCAATACATTACCGCTGTTCCCAACAAGCTGATTGAATGACAGGGAGGTTTGGCGGCTTCCACCACTACGCTTATCGACTATGTGTTTGAACATGGGCATGGTGAAGATGGTGGTTTGTGTGACGTGCCTTTTCCGACGCTCGTAGTTGGCACCGGGAATTGAACCACATCTGTCATCTAGTCTATTCCATGTACGATTGTAACGTCGCCGCATTTCACCGATGCACACGAGACGACGTTGCTTGGTGAACTGAGAAAGACGTAGAAAATCACAACATGAGCGCATTGAATCCGTAGGGAAACCCGAAAGACAATCTATCCACTACATAGCTGCCTGGGAAAAAAGGCAGGGCAACGGCTACGGCTTTTCGACGATGCGTGAACTGTGTGCAGGAAAGACACAAAGCTTTATGTAGTCTATGGATAAAGATGGAGGTGCATGGGGAGACGGCGCGCAGAGGAATCGACAGCCCGAACCAATGCTCGACCAATCAGAGGGCGTGTAAAACCGTACATGGGAAGAGTCACTAACAGACCGTAAAAACTACTGGAGCATACACAGCAGCATTCGACTTCGTACGTGTCTGCGGCAACGAATGGCTTCATCTCCACACACAGTATGTTTTCGATCTGCTGGTTACCTCGCGTGCGCACATGTCGAGTCCACCGAGCCTATGTAAGTAAAATCTCGACGCTCGCGGATGACTGTGGACTTCAATCTGCGTGCATGAATGAGTGGTTGCGTGTGCGTGCACATGACTTCCATGGAGATGTACGTGGTGTGCACGGATGACTGCTGACTACATCTATCTACGATGTCACCGAGTGACTGCACTACCGTTGGACTAAGCGAGAGAGAGCCAGAAAGCTAAGGATGGCGCACCACACACAACGGGGTGAGGAAGTTTGTATTGCGAAAGCAAGGATGAATCTCTCCTTTTGCGGAAATCCTTTGCGCGCGCTGGTGACTGCACGGTAATTTGCCGAGAATAGTTCTCAGCGAGCGACAGACTGGTGTAAATCTCGCTTGTGCGCGGGTGAAGAAATGGTTCTACGGTTGACTACGACAGAACCAGAGAAATGCTTCCTGTTTCACACGGGGATGACTGTGCTGTACAGCTGGATCGATGCACGCAAACACAAAAAGAGTATGCGATAGCAAGAAAAAGCAGGGGGGGCACTGGGCAGAGGCAACAAAGGGCAGAACGGTCACAACAGACGCACTTTATCGACAGATTTTCATCTGCAGTGCGTGGGCAGAGCAAAGAAAGAACTTCGAAATGCTGGCCTATGGTGCGCCGAGAGAGGAACATTTGCTGCAACCCTGGCAAAAAGATATGATAAGCAATGTCTACTGAATCACCTAACAACCCTAAGCCATCCGCGTATTGGTGGTTGTGATGCTATTGCTCGGTAGCAGCTTGGTGTCGGGGAGTGGTGTGTCTCGCGCTTTTTTCCGGCAGACATTCTCCCGTCTCCCTGCGTTGGAGATCTTGGATGGTGCGCTGACGTCCACTGCTTCAGATGCAGTCGAACCTCGGAAAAGGACACGCATGGTTTTTCTTTGGAAAAGGTGTCCTTTAGGCGAGGAAGTGCACCTTAAGATTTAGGGGGGCACAACTCACCATCCCCGGGGTCAATAGAAGCGTTTAACGCGCCAAAGGATGCACCTCGGGCCCGGGTATTCGTATCACGAAAGAAACGGTTGAAAAATAGGATCGAAACAATATTTTGTTGTTTAATCCTTGCAATGCTACAACCAAGATGTGATATATGTTGGAGCACTCGAACCCACATGCTCCTGTTGTTGCAGAACTCTGATCGACAGCACACTACAACTATTCCTGTGCGCTAGTCTCTTGTGTCGAGGCGCAGTCCAGACAAAGACTACCCCAAACATGACGATTGGTGGATTATGAAGCACGACTTAGGCGAAGAGTTGGCTGCAGGTTCCTCCCCCCTCTGCTCTCCGCTTGGCACCACTCTTGAAAACAGGTGCTGGGTTTCGCTGTACTATCCATCATTTCCATTCGCGTAAATAGGAACGAACCTCCTCTAGGTCGGCGAGAACCTCGACCTCTATTACCGAATAAGTAAAGTAGTGTACGACCCTGGCCTGCCCCCACCATCCTCGTCGTACCTCGGGGTATCATCAGCAACGTCAACTTAGCCAGTACGCTATGCAGTTCCTTACAACCTCCAGCACACTACGGTCGTCGGTGACTGTCTAGCAGGTACCGCAGCATACCTCTCTGCTGGCTAGTGCTGTACAGCATACATCTATTTGTTAATGGCGTGGTCAGGGAGGGGTCCGTTGACTATAATCCCCTCTTATAGTGTAATTCTGCGGGGCACCATGCCTGTAAAATGGCATTGTCCTTAACCGGGGCAGTGTCATTGTACGGCTTAAAATTGGTGCCCTTATTGGACGTTCGACTGTACTCTTTGTCCGAAGGTGTACCGCCGGCGTACACATAATAGTATGTCCTGTAGATGTGTACATGAAGTGTTGCATGCAAAACTTTTGCTGCAGAATACGCTCTTTGAAACCCGTTCCCCTCTTTGTCACGGGAAAGGTGGCATCCAATCGGGTGGCAGACGCTCTCGCTGCAGAGAGTTCCAGACTCTCCTTGGCAAGACTAGGATTCGATGCATTGCCTCGGGACCTCACGGCCAGCAATCGAGTGACTCACATCACTGTTCTGGATTTGAAGCACAACGCATTGCAGATTTTGCCGAGCGAGTTATTTTTGTGCATGACTCAGCTGGAGGAAGTCGACGCAAGCAAGGTGAGAGAAACCCATATACCTTCTCTCGCATGAAATATTGAGTGAGCCATGGCGTCTGTGACCATTACAAATTGCCCAGCGTCACGCCACGGTCGGTAGCGTATATCATTCGCAGATAGACGCAACCTGCATGTATGAGAGACCGACACAATTGCCACCGAATGCCTGTCGCTGTTGTCTTCTGCTCCAATGTGGACATCCATAGAACTGTATCTCTTATCTTCCAGGAACCATCGGATTGGCGATCGGACTCCGAAAACTCAATCTTCAGGGAAACTGTTTGCAAGACATTCCGAACGGTCTGTGTCTCCTACCGGTCCTCGAAACGCTGGATCTCGCGCAGAATATGCTGGTGAATGTAACGCATGCGGTATAGAGACAATGCTCTAGATTCGGCCCTACTGTTGAGCAACTTGGAGAATCAAAGTTATCCCACGTCCTATCGATTTGTGTGAAAACTTCCGGCACCTTGCTTCAAAATGTGAGCTCAGGACGGATTGAAGAAGGGTATGGGCTTGATTTGTAATAGGAACAAACTCTGATATTCATCTACATTTGTATATGTCTTTCACCCACTTCTATATGTCTTCTAGTTACGTGTCGTCGAAAACATGAATGAATTCCGGGGTCATGTCACCTGAAGTGATCGTTGCGACGACGTATCGGGATGCTTCGCACGTTGAACGATCTGCAGGAAAGTCTCCCAAAAGAAATTGGGGGGTTGAAGAAACTTCGGCGTTTGGATCTGGCGAATAACCGTCTCGAAGAAATTCCAGCCGAGGTACAGTAGGTGGCCAAACATAGGAGGTTTTTGAAATGCCGTTCTATGTTCGTTGATTTTATGGCGAAGGGGTTATTCGTTATGTCACCGCCAGCTCGTCAGTTGGTACTGTTTCAGCAGACATCTCAACGCGCCTGCCGCTAAATAGTCACAATTACTGTTGGTGACGGCGCAAAGATAGACATGGCAGACGTAGTACTGCTGTAGACTCAGTCTATCTGTGGGTATATTGCGGGAGTGAAATTTTTCGGCACGGCCATTGCTGCTGGTCAGTCAGGCTGCAATTCCAGGACTGTTTCGAGCTAGTTCGCTAGCTTGCCGACATTTTCGTGTCAGGTTGTTTTCCATTCTTCCACGAAACTAGTGGTGTAGGTCATTTATGACAAGAAGTCCTTACTTCCGACACCACAACATAGCGTACCGTTTACACAGAGAATTGAGGTCTACACCAATGGTTATCTTGCGAAACGTGTGATCACTTCGATGTAATTGCCTGAAGTTTCCGTGTCATCAATGTCGATCCTGAACAGAAGAATTTGATGTCTGATGGTTGTTCAACGTGAAGCATTTTCTGCTGTTTGATTCCTGAATGCGCATCTTCATCCTCGTGCTCAGGCAAGCTTACTGGAGGAGCTGGAACACGTCGGTCTCCGAGGAAATCCCATCCAGCGAATGCCGCTGGCGATCGAACGGCTGCAGACCAAGGTTGGCTAGTCTGTGTTTTCCTACACTTTCGGCATGAAGCAACATCAACGTTCGTTCCACATTCTGTTTTAAGCAACATCTGCTAGAGACTGCGTGTGAGTTTTTCCGTCCCATCTATTCTGGATGCAGCCTTCACCTTTCGGTGTAAGCTTGACGCACCAGCGTCTACCAGCAGAAAGAGGACATCTTCGAGCCACAGCATATGCACCAATGCACCGGTGCCGAATACATGTATCGCATTTCTTCGTTGAAACTATTCGCTCGATCCTTTCTGAAGCTTTCTTGTCGCGAAACAAACGAAATAAACGCGGAGAGACATTTTGGTGCGATCGAACGGCTTGTTTTGCAGCTGGGTGAAGAAGGCTTCCTCTCTACGGTGGTTCGATGCGTTGAAAAACATCAATTTACAAAGGACGGCCCTACCGCTCCCCCTCCCTCCCCCCCCCTACACGGTGCACCGCGGCTCGGAGCAGGGCGAACTTCTCCGGTCCAAGGCTCGGAGGCAGAAACTGGTTAGTAGAGCACTGCACGTGCGTGGGTCTGTAAGAGCCGCCTTCGCCAACGAGTGTTTTGAAGACCGAACATTGGTGTCTCCATCTTGACATCGGCCAGCCGCGCCATGTATCCATGACGCGAGAGTAGTTGAGATATTTTTCGGGATGAGGATGTCTATCAGTTACATAGCTTCCGGCTCAAGCGCCATGCTAAAGGGCACAGAAGGGGGAGGGTGGCGCCCCTCTTCCCCTTGTTTTCCTCCGATATGCCGAGTGCGATGAAACTTCGCGGTACCCCAGCAGCTTTGGTCGCCTACCGTAAGAGGCGGAGAGATGGCACCGGGTTAGACCGATTTTTATTTTGTTTAGTGTTTTCTTCGGGGGGGGGTTCGCACCCCGGTGCAATTTCTCCGACCGGCGTCATCCCTCCGAACCCGGTACGGAAATGCGATTAAATCGTTTCGTTTTGGTTTTCATGGCACCCCGGTGCGATCTCCCATGGGTACGATTTCCAAGTAAATCCACTCGGCGGCGCTAATGGTACTACGGCGGTGTTGTATGCACACGTGCCCGTGCCATCTCTCCGACCGGTGCCATCTCTCCACCTCTTTCTGCGCAGACGAAATTTGAATCATGTTTCCTACGGTATAAGAAAGATCTCTGAACTGGTTTTGTTGCCATAACAACGATGACACCAACAGCTACAAGATGCAGCGGCAGCCGTCACAAGCTCGGGGTGTCGCTTGGGCACTAATCCTCGGGCAAATTTGTACACATTCGGCGAGGTAACGCATGTGGCTAGAGAATACTCTTGACCTGTATCAGCTAGTACATAAATAAGTCCATCTCCACAGCAGCATCTCTACAAACAACAGTGCAACTGTTCCCACACAGCACACACCCGGTCATTCCATCTTCCGGCCATCCTCTTTCGCTTCCGCTACACACAGCCTGATACACAATACAAGATGATGACCAACTCGCTTCCTGAGACTGCCTGTTGCAAACACGTGGGATATCCTCTATGGCTGCTCGACGATCGCAGTCACGAGGAACACAGGTAGGTCCCATTTACACAACAATGAGTCCATCGCGAATGCATTTGGACTCTTTTCTTCGGATAAGGTCGAACTTGTTTTGTGTCTCGCTGTGCTGTTGTGCAGAAAAACGGGCCCCTCCTGTGATGACAATATTTATTGATACATCCTCGAAAACACATCCAAACATGTTGGCTAGCGTTGTGGTTCATATGCGGCATCCTTCGCTTCCTGGTTTGGTCTTTCATATGAAAACTTCCCATCGAGTGCTTGAAGGTTTGAAACTGTGCGTAGGTGTATGTAGTCCGTCCGGTTAAATTTTCCCACGATTGCCTAGAATCACTCGGGAATATATTGCGAGCGACTGACGTACCCCCTAAAAACATACCTTGTATCGTGAAAAAGCTCTATTTCAGGCGGATTGTTTGATCGGAGCAGATTTTTTTTTTTTTTGGTTGGCGAGAAAATCGCGATTCCGTCGAGATTTTGCCAGATTTTGTTATGTTTTACTAGGGCGTGTGTGATGTCTACTTTTTTTATTAAGACCGGTTTTGAGCGTATCACGCCGAGGGCTACGCGGCGACCCAACTCAACTTTGTATTCGCTGAGATACAACGGAGAAATGGGCAAAAAGACTCATTCCAGCTGGTCCCAGAGTTATGTTTTTAATGGTGAAACCAACCGATAGATTTCGAAAAACTCGACGGATTCGGGCGAATTGGATCTGCACCCAGGACCGTTTTTTTTTTTTCTGCGAACAAAAATTTTCTGAAAGAGTTATGGCCCATCAAAGTTTGGTGCCGCCACACACACCACACAACACACGCTACAGCAGTCACATAGACCCCACTGAGGGCCCATCCAAGCCCATACATGGTTGGGCGTCCCCCCGGTAAACGAAACAAGAAGCGTGGCAGCTGCCAAACAAGAACAGGTGGTCGGTTCGGCGCGAAAGCGGCCGCGTCACCATCCCCCGCTGCGGACACTTCACCGCCACATGACCACCACGACACATGTTATGAAGGAGACGAGGAGGACCACAGCAGCAGCCAACACAGCAGCGACAGCAGTAGTCACTATGGCAGCTGCAGCTCGGGGAGCTCGGGCCGTGTCAAGCGTGATGGCACGAGCAAACGACAGCGCAGGCGCCGCCGGCAACAGCAGCGAGAAAAAGAAGGAAAGAGGGGCTTTCGTACTCTTTTTCAAATGTGGGCGCCGACTCCACCGCCTCCGCCCGGCAGCACTTTCGCCCCCACCTCTACAGAGACCGAAAGCAAGGCGGGACAGTTTGAGGACGGGGCGGTTGTGTTCGAGGTTGAGGGAGGTGGAGACGACGGTGACGAGCTCTGCAATTGGTTTGGACAAGATGCCATGGAGCAGGTGGATGTGTGTCTGGACGCGTGCAGTTCCGCGTCTGAGGGGCTCATCTTTGGGGGATACGCTGGCGACTCGGCTGACTGCACGTCGTCAGAAGAGTCTAACATGGAGTGGAGCGACGTGGAGCAGACGTTGGAGCAGACGCCGAAGCAGCCGTCGCAGGGAGCGTTGCAGAATCCCGATCGGTGCGCAGATCGAGATTCCGCCGCACAGCGGAAATCATGCCGCATCCAGCCGGCGGCTACTGCCGCAGCGCGGGCGCGGAAACCGCAACCAAAGGGCTTGCCAGCTGGCCCAGGAAGAGGAAAGAAGGAGAAGCAATGTAACCCCAAGCGCAGGAGAGTGTCTCGCAAGGAGCAACGAAGGCGGGAGAGGAGGTCGAAGAAATCCGGGAGACGGCGCGCAGTGCGGGAAGCGGCGCGTTTGAAGGTGCAGCAAGAGCGGCTAGAGATCTTCGAACAGGCGAAGGGTATTCTTTTTCCGGTGAGCAGCGTTAGGAGTAGACACAACAATGGTGTTCATGACTACTGCTGTGTGGACTTTGCAGCTGTGATGTTGCCGCATCTGCTTTCATTTGTGGCAAGGGTGAAAAAATATCCCCAGCTTTGCCGACTCTCTCGTGTGTGAGTGTGTGTGTGAAGGCAGGGGCCTGTTTTGTGTCGTTTTGTGTGTAGTGACAGCAGGTGGTGCGTGCTTTCATGTGATCACAGCCCCATGAAGATATGCCTAGATAAAAACATGGGTGGTTGCGTTTTTTAATTTGAAAATTCACGTACATGTTCAAATTGGTGGGGCTGCTGCTGCTGTGCGTCACGTAAAGTTCTGTCGGTAAATATTCGCCTTGACGTGACAGCCCCCTCCCTGTACTGATTTGATCAGGCGGTCCGGCACTTCCGGCTGGAAAACATCGTGGAGAACCCGGACGAGGCGCTAGCAACCGACAACAAGAAGGGGTACGCCATGAGACAGGCGTCCGCCATCTTGACCTTCGTGTCGCTAGAGTAAGTTATGTTTTTCGCGTGTGTGATGGATGCGTGCTACAGCAGTGGGTACGCAAACAGTTTACAACCCGCTAAATTCCACGTTGTCGAATACGCATCCCCTGAATTAGTCACGACTATCTTGCCAAATGTGTTTGCGTTTGGCGGACCAGGATTGCTGATGGACTTCACCCCATCAAGCACAGCGAGGTTGCGGCGCTTCCGGTCGGCGTGACCGGTAAAGTGGTTCGGGCGTGGGTGCGTGATTTTGTCAACGGCAAGAGGTTCAAGGTTCGCGTGCGGGACTACGCTGCTCGCAACCTGCTCTCATTATTTTCAACGACGAGGACTTTCGCGAAGAGTCGCGCGAGTGGCTGGACGCCAAGATATACGGCCGCAAGGAGGGGGAGCCGCAGCTACGTGTTCGGGACTTCCAGAAGTGAGTATGGAATGTAAACAACGTCATGGTTAGGATTCTATTTCAGAGTTTGTCGGTTGGCGATTAGCGATGCATGCTGGTGTCGAAACATTCCCACGATATGCAATAGATGTTTACATCCCAGGTCGTTGAAAGATATGCAGAAAAACCGTGTGTCGATTGTTGCACAGCAACTCATGTTGCACCATTATTTTTGATCAAAATCGCAGGCATCTCAACGACACCGCGCTCAAGCCTTACATGGAAGAGGGTGCGCGGGGAATCTCCCTCGACACGGTGCACAGATGGCTGCAGGACTTGGGCTTCCGTTGGCGGCGACACCGAAACTGTGTCTACGCAGACGGTCACAACCGCCCCGACAACATCAGGAGGAGGACGGGTTACGTGACGGAGATGCAGGAGCACCAGAAGCGTACAGTCAAGTGCGTATTGAATTTGTGGTGTGATTGGGTCTGCAATGTTTCCGATTTCGTGTAAGGTTTCCACCGTGGAACCGACAACTTACTTTTTTTTCAAGTTTAGATGTCGTTCAAGTTTGAGCATTTACGCGAACATACAACCTTGCGCAGGGACCTCTTGTTTAATCTCTCGTCCCGCCACCTTGACCTGCAGGCTCGCAAAGATCGGTGAGGGCCCGGAAGCCGAGGAGGTTGCTCTTTGGCCTGCGGTGTCCGAGAGTGCGGGGGGCGATCCTCTGGGGGAAGGGAGCACATGGATGCACGTTCAGCTCGAAGGCGAGTGCGGCTGGGAGAAGCAGCATAACCTCAGGACGAGCGGAAAGCTCGAAGAGCTTCCGGTCGACGAGAGACTCGAGCTGTGGTGCACGGAGCGGCAGCGTGTTCCAGCCCAACCGCTGCCGCCCGGGTTTCGCTTGCTGGAACCGAGGGAGGTGATGGAGGTGGTGTACCACGACGAGTGCGCCTACAAGCAGAACGACAGCGGCGGGGCAGCGTGGGAGAACGATGAAAAGGGCGCAGCGATGAGCCCGAAAAACGAGGGCGCCGCTGTCATGGTGTCGGACTTGATCGGCGAGGAACGCGGGCAGCTGGACATCCCCGCTGAGGTGTACGCGATCATGCAGGAACACGGGACAATGCCGAAGGTATGTTGTATAGGAGTATCGTAAATATAGGTTGTATCTGGAGGGCTGACGTGGAATGTGGAGTGTGCCCCTGTTCCCGTCGATGAAAATTTACTAAATGTTTTCAATGCTCCCTCGAGCGAAATACTGAACATGCTGACTCTTGTCCACTCTGTGTTTTTTGTTTGTGGATGCCTGCTCCTATCCCACAGATGGAGATTACGGATGAAGGAGCTACGCTCTCCCGCAGCGACACCTACGTCGGGCGTTGCAAGCCGTGCGAAGAGTACCCCGACGGCATGAAGACGAAGAAGGTGTCTGATGCTGTTCACTCGCTCGAGCGCGTTCTTTCGGAGCTGAACATCGACTGCAAGGAATCTGGGCCCGAGTACAACCTTGCGCGCTCGGCCAGGATCATCCTCCGGGTCGGCAAGAACCTCGACGGATACTGGGATAGCAACCGCTTGTGCGTGCAGCTTGAGGTGAGGAAAGTCAACCTTTAGATATCTACAGAGCAACATTGTGTTTCGAGGTGGGTTCATGGCCCTCAGATTTTCTTCCCACGACCTGGCTTCTACATTCTGTTTCCAAACGAAACTCTGAGCCACGCGTCTCGCCAATACACATTTCCATCGCGCTCACGCTTTCATCGACAGGCCATATTCGCGGCGTTCGAGATCTCGAGGGAACCAGGCCGACAGATGCTCGCAGTCTTTGACAACTCCACCGGGCACAACGCATACAGCCCCGACGCCTTGAGGGCGCAGAACATCCGAGCCTCACCAGGGGGCGAGCAGATCCCCCCCCGCAACTTCGAGTACAACGGCAGAACGATCTACACGACGTTTCGGGAGGGCGACGTGCTGTGCTTCAGATCCAGCCCCTTCGCTCGAAAGACGGAGGCGGAGGCCGTGGGTGAGCTCCATCGTTGATTTAGGGACTTTTTTCTATGTAGACATATATCTATCTACTGCACTGCTGTAGAGAGTTGACGTGATTTTAGGAACTTTTTTTGTGCGAGGCTTAAAAAAAATACACCACGTGATACTTGAGCTTTCCCATCCCATCCAGTTTCGTAGATAGTGGCTATGGGTACGAAACAAATATCGCCTTTTCCCCTTCCTGCTCTTGTCTCCGTCAAACGTATGTAGCCAAGAAACGACACGGGAAAAGGTTGGGAGTGTTCCCGATAGGAACGGTTGTCAAACGGGGGACCAGCTCGGAGAAGCTGATTGGTGTCGCCAAGGGGATGAAGGAGATTCTGGAGGACATGGGGCTGTACAAGCTAGCCAGCGAAACGAAAGCGCCACCGCTGCTGTGCCAAAGGTGGGATCATTGGTTTTCGTTTCTGTTTCAGGGGCTAAAATGCCGGCGTGCCCTCCATGCCTCGTTTGAAGTCGATGAACTATTCGAGGTGTGTTCTGCTTTTTCCCTTGAGCTCTATTCTGCTGCGATGCACCTGGACTCGCGGTAACCTATATTTACGTTTTCGGCGCCTCTTTTTTGCATGTCTCTGTCCTCTGTTTCTTTTTAAGGTGCAAAGACGAGGCTAAGGCCAAGCGGGACAAGTCAACGATGTACAACAAGGGGGGGGAGAGCCGGCAGCAGGCGCTCGAAGGCGAAGGAGACTCCGATGATTCGGACGAAGACAGCGAGGAAGGTGGTGCTCGCGATGCAGCCAGAACATCGAGAAGATGCTGCTGCCAGCGAATCATCAGCGAGGTCAAGGCCTTCAAGGAGCAGATGAATCGGGTCGAGGAGCTGTTCGAAGCTGCTGGGCACGCATGCATTTTCCTCGCCAAGTGAGTGAATTTTTTTGGGCGGAGATGTGTCTATGGGTAGAATATCTAGATATCTGCAATACGCGCATGTGGTTCGATTCTAATCGTATAATGCTGCTCAGACTCTTGCGCTAAGTTTCCTTCTCTGCTCTTGCGGGGTTTCCAGGTACCACCCGGAGCTCAATGCTATCGAGCGTTTCTGGGGCTACACCAAGTCTATCGAGCGCCGTGTCTGCGACTACTCCGTCCTGAGTCTGCTTGCAAGGCTTCCCATGACGCTGAGCACTGTCTCTTTGTCACTGTGCCGAAAATGGGCCCGTGTTTCCTGGCTGTACATATATGCCTACAGCCACGGGCTTGAGGGCTACTTGCAAACCCGAGACCTCAAGAAGTGGACGAACCACCGCTCGCCCACCGACACGGCCGACAACGTGTTGCTGGCTCGTGGCCAAGCAACAACCGCGGAGGAGCGCAAGGCCAAAGAGCAGGCCGCCCTTGCCGCGGCCAAGGAGGCCAGAAAAAAGTCTAACGAGGCTGCCGATAAGATGTTGAAGCGTTTCGTAGCGGCAAAGCTCGCACCACCTCACTTCACCGGCAGCACCAGCCGGCGCGATGTTGTATCTGTGTAACCATATAGGTAGATAGATATTCTACCTTACATTTGCGTCCTGCTCCTTTATACTTCGATATAAAAAAATTTACATGTGGTCTTAACCGACATGGTATATAGTATTCTAGATAGATAGAATATATAGGACACAACTTAATGTAGATAGAATATATATCTATCAAGCGAAAAAGGTTGTTCTACTCGGCGCTGCCGAGCTAAGGGTGCAGGGCCCTACCTGTGGGGCTGTACTCGGGGTAATACGTGCCGTTTCGGGACAATACGCGGCGTTTCGGGGTAATTTCGGGGTAATTTTCGCCCTGAAACGGCCACTTTCACCAAAAAAAAAATTGACCCCGGATATCGATGCTTCTCGACCTTGCGGTTCTTCTCAACTTTTTTTCGCGTGTCAACTCTCAAAAACAAGCGAGAAAAAGTGGGGGTCATGTGGGAAAATTTAACCGGACGGACTCTACAAGATACCACACCCCTAACGAAATTGTACAGAAAACCACACTCGTGTGATAACTTGTTGCGTCCATGGAAAAAATATTAAAAGCATAAATTTATCATACGGTCCCAGAAGGTAGTACACACCCTAAGTTGAGCCGCAAACATATATCACGGAGCTCCCCATCACACCGGTGTTTGTTTGTTTTGTTTTTGTTTTTCTCCCATCATTGGACTCTGTCGTCTGCCCTTCTGGCCCCTATCCTCCACTTCTACTAGCTAGACGACCCAACCGGGGTCACATAGGAGGGGGGGGTTGGACCCCCTCCTGCGGTTCATGCCTGAGGTATTTTTATCGCGAGAAGGGTACAGCAATCCCTTCCCTCGCGGCGTACGAAGTCGATTATGGTTAACTAACAAACGAGCTTTGCAGCGCGTCGCTTTCATCCTAGACCAGGATTTATTTAGTGAGAAAAAAACTCTCTCTGCCGGGACTCGAACCCATGACCTGGCCCTTAGCAGGCTGCGAGGCCACCCACTAGACCACCTGGGCGACCGGTTGTGTGGTAGACCGTGATAACGCACATAGCGCACGCCGCAACCCTGCACTCCAGATATGGTGACCAACAAAACCGCGGAGATGGAACGAAGCACACAACACTTCTCAAAGCATCGCGGCTCAGACTCTAGCGGGAGCGGCACGCCCATTTACGCCATTTTTTTCTGTGGCGCCTGAGACTCCCGCAGCACCCGGTGTGCCTGCCACCGCCCGAGCTGCCGAGGCCCGCGCATCAAAACCTACTGCTGACACTCCCGCAACAACACCTGCTGTGCCTGGCACCGCCCGTGCTGCTGACGCCCACAGGACGCCACCCGCAACCCAGAATTCTTGTGGGAGAACGTAATGATAGGTGTAACGTTTTCAAACCCCATCATTATCACACCCCTCGTTATCGCACACGCTGTAGGTTGGGTTGTGTGGGCGCACTTCTTCCCACGGGTGACATTTTCACACCCCATATTTGTCACACACCCTTGTTACCACCCACCCCCCAGCGGGTGGGGTCGTGTAGGCGCAGTTCATTCCATGGGTGACATTGTCGCACCCCCTTTTGTCGCACACCCCTGTTATCACACCCCCTGCGGGGTGGAATCGTCTGAGAGCAGTTCATCACACGGGTCACACAAGATATCAAACCCCCTACAGAGTATCACACCCGTGTGACAACTTTTGGACCTTCAAAGATGATATCACACGGGTGTCGTATCTTGTGTTACCTACGGTAGGCCATTTTGGTACCAACATTGTGAAAGAAAGGTGGATGCACCACGACATCAAGCTGGTTGCGGTCGTTGGTCCCCAGGCAAGTCAAAGCCTTGAGTCCCATAGCAAGTGCAGAAGTAGCTCCCAAGCCTTAATGCAGTCAAAATTGTGTCATTGCTCTCTCTCTCTCTCTCTCTCTCTCTCTCTCTCTCTCTCCTGTCTCTTATACACATCT
>CACKRE030005254.1:23464-54873 GCA_902602495.3 Ectocarpus sp. CCAP 1310/34
CTCTCTCTCTCTCTCTCTCTCTCTCTCTCTCTCTCTCTCTCTCTCTCTCTCTCTCTTTTAAGCTGGAAAGGGATCGAACATCACCGGATAAGGGGGAAAGCTTCATTCCCTGACATAGCACTCAATCCAACACATATCATCATCACCGAACACGGCTGACCAGGCACAGCAGACTTGCCACATGAATGTGCAAGCCTTCAAAGTACTAGCATACGCTGGGTCTAGCACGCCTCAAAGCGCAACTATTCTCTCGTGGAAGTGTGACCAGATAACCGGGCTCCGCACATATATATGCATACCGTATTCCCCCGGGAGACTTAACGTTGCGCTCTCGGCCAAAACGTTCTGACAGCTGGCCCATAGGCCACCATCTACAAACATATCGCAAACAGCGAAACAAGTACGTGATCCCCGCCCAGCCTTGTACAACCCAGCCGATCAACGCACAGTAACATCTACATCGTAACACGTTGCGCAAGTGCCTTTGCAGCACCGCCAACGCCGTCTGTGCAACCCCCCTTGCGCGGGATTCTCCGCAAGCTCGTTCTAGACAAAATCCTGTAGAAAACTTCGAGAACACAAAAAGCAATCTATGCCGTAAACATGAAATGGATTAGGAACATACGCGCCAGCCCTGGGTGAACGTGTGCCACCATCACTTCAAACGGGGTAGGAACGCACAGCTATTTCCAAGCACGGGTCCAGGTACACGTGTATCTACCCTTGTTTTGTCACAGAGAGGCGTCCACAAACTATGCATACCACAGGTTTTCGGAGTACCTTCTGCCGAATCATGACACGTCAAAGCCGGACAATCTACAAAATCGTGCAGGGTACGGTGAGGTGTACGTCAGTTTTAAAGTAGGGGGGGTTTCTAGACGCCCGTCATTCTGCGCCATCCTACACAAACAGAAATGAAACGGGTCTCCGCGCAAAGCAAAAGAGGGCGACACCACGGCACGTGGTTCACCTCTCGTCTCTCCTCTCCGAACAAAAACACACGATCGCCTTCTTGAAAGCCATGCACCATTGCCTTGATACTACATATAAAACGAAACCAACCTAAAACTACCAAACACAACCATCAAACGTGGCAATTACAGCATCGATGCCGCAGTGACAGTGCCCGACCCCATCAAGTCTCTGGGGCATGAGTAATCCCTGCCTCAACACCGTGAGTTGAGGAGCCCATCGTAGCAGCCGTTACCGCCGCTGCCTGTGCCGCTGCCACAGTCTTCGCCGCCGCCTCCACCGCCGCTGCCGCCGACATTCTCAGAGCCTTGAGCTCTGCTTCCAGCTCATGCACCCGCCGCACAAGCTCTTCGTTGCTCGGCGTCGTTTGTGGATCAGGCTCGCCAAAAGCTAGTGCGGCGCTGTCGCCTTCAACGCCCTCGTCCCTCACTGTGCCCTCCCCAACCGATGGGCTGGTCACTGTCGGAGGGTTGTCGGTTTCTTCGACGCCACCCCCAACGCATTCGGCAGAGTCGTCTTCTTGGGCTGAAGGGAAATAGACGCTTGCTTCCCGGCTCAAATGCGGCGGGGCACTGGAAGATGCCCCGCCTGCTCCCACGCCGTTGGCTGCTGGTGACGGTGGAGACAGGGCTGTTGGCGAAAGCGGTGGGCTGCACGTCTCGCTTTCGCTTGAGCTCACGTACACGTACGGTTTGGGCGATGCGTGGTGGGGAACATCGCTTCCCTCGTGCTTGGGCATCTGAGTTTGAGGTGGAACAGGACGACGAGGGAAGCACGGGTTAGAGCTAGGGTAAGGGATTGTGTTACAAAATAATAGCTGCAGCTGACAGCAGCGAACACCCCAGGGTCGAAAAGGAGCACGGCACGCACGGTAGTACACCCTTTCCGACCATGACCCGTACCCGCTAGCACGAAGTGGGCGTTTGAAAGCAACCCTCGACCTCTGCAACCAGGTACTCTAGATGAGCCCTATTCGTGCGCAGACAATATATTGCTCAGGATCACATCGTAGGCTGGAGATGAGATGGACAACAATGCCTGTGGAGCCCGTTCTAACCTGCACTTCCAGGCCAAGACCTCTCGCTCCAGCCCTCAGCAGCCACATCGAGCTCCGTGCACCTCCAAAGGGATTGATGGTGCCACCGTGCAGGACTTGCGTGTCTTCTAGCGCCGACTTGGGCATGGAAAAACGCAAATGTCTCCACACCTGCACCAAGAGCGTCAGGAGAGAGAAACGTGCACAAAAATAAAAATGACTATCGGGGAGTTTCGATTAGGAACGCTTTCGCTGAAAATGAAATCACGGGCACGTCCGATCCACACTACTGATAGCACAACGTCGTGCGCCACTGCTGTGCGGTGGCTGAACTCCATCAAAACTGAAGTGCACTTAATCCGCCGGGATATGCAGACATGAGATGGCCAAACTCTCTGGACGTACCTCTTCCATACCAGGGCGATCACGATGCTTGCCGAGCTCTACCGTGTACGCCCCGATTGTGAAACGACCCCTCCAGTCCCACATCGGCCACGTCCCCAATACATCCCGAAATTGTGGATCGCGCCCATCGGCTGAAGCGTTGTTGTCGATTCGGCCTCTTTGGTAGCTCGACAACTGTCGCAAGAACATCACAAGTACACATGGCGTCAGACCACAGAGAGCGTTAAAGCTCAGCCGGCAAGCAGACAAAATAGGACACACCCCGTTCCACTTTGGGTAACGGTGCCCGTTCGTGCCTTGACCAACCGGGAATCGCCATGCCGGCAGCGGTCAGATTGAAAATGGCGTCGTCATTCAAGAGTACCCTCTCGCACAAGAACAATCCTCCGGCGGCTGGGCGTTCTGCCACCACCTTCCCAGCAATAAACGGCGTGGAATGCCGGGCTGCTGTGCAGAACAGGTATTCACATGCATATTTTTCCGCTCTTTGAAGTCCTCCTTTAAAACAAAGCAACGTGAGAACACCGCACACGGTCGTTTGTCGTAGGACACGATTCGAACAATCTCAAAGAGAAACCCCATCTCTGTGCACACGATCAGCAGCAAGCCTATACGCATCAGCCGACGAACCTGACTGCCTGGCGCTGGCGGCATTGGTGTCGTGTGGGCCTCGGGCGGCGCACCCATCCCTGGATCATCGTCGTTCGACCAAGGTGACACGTGCTCGTACACTCGAACGTACCGCGTTGAAGCTATAGCAGCACCCACAGGTCCCACCATCATCAGCTGTGGGTGGGGGGCGTTCGCCTCCTCGTCCTCCGGTTCCGCGGGCAAAGGGCTTCCTGTCTTTGTTGGTGCTGCTCGCAAAAGGCTCTTGTCCAAAAGCTGTATTGTGGCGGCCTCCAAGGCGACCGCAAACTGCAGCAGTCGAACGAAGCCAGGCATTGTGCGTTCACGAACAAGAAGAATTAGGCCTGTCTATGGAATGTTCAGGCCGACTTGTGGCCAGTGGTGCGATTGACACCGTGAGGCAAGGCTCCGAGTTCGTGCATAGAGCGATTCTCAGCGTTGAAATCAACGAGTGTTTAACGGCAGGCGCTCCAATGCGTGATGTATCTATGGTGTACAGCAACAGCTAATCACACACCAATCAGATGAATGCTAGCATGGTGTGCACGACACGGTTCATCTTTCATGCTACTTGTCGCGTGAGCAACGGTACGATGCAGTACATGGCAGTCTCCATCTCCACCAACGCATTACGCAAACCATCAATAACAGCGATTCCATTCCTTCTCACCGTGCCGCGGACAATTCCCATCTTGGCGCAAGCCTCAATTTGCCGGGCAGAGGCTTCCGTCAGCGTCACAACAACATCTTGTTGCGACAATCCCCGTCCGCCTTCTTCCCGCGCCAACGACGCGCTGGAGACAATATAGGTCACCACCGTCACCCCGGCCGCACGCATGCTGATCTCTACCGTTCCCGGCGTGTGCTTGTCCACTATCGGGATGCTCCGCTGTGCACTACGAGCCTTGTCCTCGGTGCCATGTGCGGCAGGCTCTTCGTTGGCTCGACTGCTGCTGCTGTCCGCGGAACCAGTGACCAACGAGAGAACCTGGCGGTGAGGGGAGCAAAGGTGCAAGCGTCTGTTGCTCTGCGGGACGAGGGGCTTGCCTACCCGATACGGCTCACCTATGTCACGGGGGAGTCGCACGAAGCGTTTCTCTACTCTGTCCTTTACTTTGCAAGTCGAGCAAACAGCCTCCAGCATCGTGTACAGTGTAGTAGGCTCGACCATGAAAGAGAAGCCCAAGTTTTTTTATTTAACGCTCACAACGGGAACGCCGGTGAAGAGCGCGTACTCACTAATTACGCATCCTCGTTCTCAAAAAACGACCCTCGTATCATCAATCGTAGGCCATACGAGGCGTTTAGACTCGTACTGTACCTTGACTTCGCGCTCCCCCACGTTATCGAGGGACGTGCGCTGCGGCTTCGCGGACGCGTCGAGCGCCGCCGGGTACTCGCGGGCAGGCTTATTTCGGCGGAAGGATGACTTTGGCTTGGATGTGGCCATGTCCAGTTTTTCCTGCAAGCGTCGTCGCTTTCCGATGGCACTCAGCTCCTGCTCGGCGAGGGCCACTGTGGGGTATCGAGGACCATTACAGATAAACGTAACAAGCGAGAGAGAGGCACGAGAAGGAGGCAAGAAGTCACGACAGTACACAAGCCCAAGTCAAGTCTCAGAGACGGTGCGTGTAGGCAGAGACAGAGCGAGCGGAACCCTGAAACCCTGACCCTACATTGTAAACATATACTTCGCAGTGCGGTATCAGATATGGTTCACATCACTATCTACGTATCCGTCTCGGCTACTACCTACCGTCGGACAAGCACATGGGACGCGCGCCTGAAACGTGTAGGGAATCGACTGCGACGTGGAATGCGATGCATGAGTCCCGGAAAGCGAGGTATAGCCTGCTACCGCCCAAGGGCTCAAGATGCCAAAGCCCTGCTTCAGAAGCAAGGGCGGAGAGTCCTTTTCGGCGCTGGACACGGATGGAGCATGATTGCCGCATTCTGCCAAGAGGAGCAAGGACAATTTGAGCGATTCAAGGTTTGGAGATATCCCATTCCTGTGTGTATGTGATTCACGATCGTAATGTACAAATGGGTGCCTTACCGTCCTCGCCGGGCGGTACGAAGATGGTCTCGATAGTCAACTCGCGAGGCTGCCGGCTCACTGCTGCCGGCGAGAAAAGGGCACAGCGGTGCTCCAGAACCTACAAGCGGACAAGGACGACAGCAAGAAATCCGCGCATGAGCGGCCGGCTTTTGAACCGATCGTCAGCCAACCAGCATGCATACCTCGATGATGCAGGTCTTGTCAGCCACCAGGTGTACCGTAAATTTCGGCGAGGAAGGCACCCGCGCGACTTGTATTGTAACTCTTCATCACGTCAATAAACAATGAGCGACGGTACAATGGCCATGAAGAAAACACAACTGTCGTACACACGAGCATCCTTCAACCGAAGCCCGATCGGCCAAGACCGAGCGCATCTCAGCTCGTCACATGACGGGCTTGGTTCGTCGGCCCGTTCTATTAATAGGAGATGCAACAGCGAGTGGCAATATGAACCTTCTGTTGCGCCACGCTTTTTGCTGTCCAACAAACACCGGGGAAACGTACAGGTGCCGTTGGTAGTGTAGCACACCATGCTACATCCCTGCGACAGATACGGGCTTCAACTTTTCCAGGAAGCAGCGCGCTCAGTACCCCATTTCCACGCCATTCTTTGCGGCGTCGGAAAAAATTGTGAAGAGCGTCTCTGCCAACACGCAATTCGGCGTTCGCAGTACCTAGGCGGTGTGTTCGCGAAAGACACAATACTGTAGGGTCATTGAAGGAAGCGTGTGGCCAAGGGAGACTTCCAGCGATGCAAGCACCACCCCAGCATACGCACCTTGAGCGGAATGGACGTGAGCTGCTTGCCAGGTAGGGTCATTGTCCCCAGCTGAGTCACCCCGAAGACGCTCTTATCGAGACATGTTACGGACAGCAGGAAGCTACTGCGAGGCACAGCCTCGACCATCTGTTGCCACCATGTAAGCCACAAGCGGTGTTGAAGGTATGAAGGGGACAACGTAGCGGCTGCATCAGGCCAAAAACAAGTTTTCACCACGTAGGGTTCCCGGCAAGCTCAAGGTAGTGCGTCGATAGTGGGCGAGTAGTGGTATTTGGCGTTCTCAGAGAGTGGCATGAGACCTTACAGACCTTCGGAATAATCATCTCTTGCTGTGAGCGATCATACATGGGACAGACAAGCGCAACACTATGATTTTCATTTCGGCTCCACCTGAGATCGCAAGCTCTCCATGCTGTCAGTGCGCGAGCGATCAACGCCGGGGCTCTCCATGGGACTGGGACTGGCGCTTGGAACCCGTACGCTTTGCGAGCGATCAACGCTGGGGCTCTGCATGGGACTGGCACTGAAATCCCGCACGCTTGTCAACCTGGCATCTTTCATGCGGCCGTCCCTGTCTGGTATAGGGCTGATGTTGCTGTTGTTGTTGTTCAGCATGTCACCACAGCTGCCGCTGGTCAATGCCCTCCGGTGTCTCTTCATCCGCTCCCTACGGAGATCGTGCACGTAATCTTTGCTCAGCTCCACCTTGAGAAATGATAATAGCACGGTCACAATCAGAGCTGGAACATCGTGGTGAAAAGGCCGTGGTTAATCCCAGCCTTCGGTGGCGTATGTTTATCTCAGTGGTTCCAACCTGCAAACATCAACACGACGACAAAACTGCCACGTGGCGCGGCATGTGTGAGGCCCATCGTTTCATCCGTGTTCCCGTGGTTCCTGCCATGCGCTTGTGCCGCGTGTTGTTCGGTCAAGCTCAAATGTACAGCACTGTCAAAACAATTCGCGATATCTGATTGGTATGCTTTGCATCCAGACGAGGTGAGAGCGTGAGAGCTTGCTCCACCCACCTGCAGACGGAAAGTCTCGTGCCAACAGCAGCGCTCGTTCTTGTGATCATACTTCGCAACCTGTCGAGCACGAAGCAGCACGCCCCACAGGTTGCACACGAAACAGAAAAAGCAGTCCAGGCGGCGCAGCACACCTTGAGCATGTTGGATGATAACAACATTTGCGCAACACGATACACCAGTCGCAGACAAGCCCGCAGTGCCCAACTTGAGGCGATCAAGTCGCCAGCAACAAACCGGATCACAACGATATGAGGCGCCCTCGTGTTCGAGTTGGGAGAAACCCAACGAAACCACGCGAACTACTAGGACCAAGAAAACAACAAAGCCCCAGTTCTGGACAGCCAGAAAAACTAACAGCTGTTCACTGCGGGCAGCAGCAAGCACCAGCAAGCACCAGCAAGCACCATAATGCGCCAGTACCAGCAGAACCATAATTCCATCACTATGCTCAGGAAAAGAGCCGAGCACGCGCACTTGGCAACGGCACCAGCGGTATCCACTACAACTAGGGTCGTGGGCGAACCGGGCGCCGTTACAACGGTCAGTGTAACGCGCACTTCAAAGCCTCTATCGATTGCAATCGTCGCACGATGCATGACACGAACGAGGCACACCTCTGTGGAGTTAGTCTCAAGATTCATTTCCTCCAGGGTGGCACTGCTGTCTTCCAGCATCAACGTCGCGATCGCTTTTGGAGCCAGGGACAGCAGGCCGACCCCACCCACCCCATCCAGCTGTCCCATGCGGACCAACAGCGTTCCCACACGGTCCGCTCCATCTCCTGCTTCTTCCACCACAGTGGTTTCGGCCGCCTCGTTACTTTCGGCCTCAGACAAGCCCATGAATCCCGCCTCGCTAGCCGTGAAAGAAATCGAGTCGTTGAGTGTCAGGCGGGGCGGGGCCGGCGGGTCTCCGACTCCTAGTCCAAGGCGGCGCTGCTTCTCCGCGCGGGCTTGCCAGAGCTTGTCGATCCTACTCCGCCAGCCAACGCGGAGGAATGCCATTCGCCGAGCAAACGCGCAGACCCGGTGGGGCAGCTGCGCGTCAAGCTGCAGCTGTATCGACCACAAGGCCTTGTCATGCCATTCGCGACGTGGGACGAGGACGGTGACAGACACGGGAGCGTGAGTGATAGAAATAATATACAGCGGATCCCTTGAGACGGGTCAACGGCCAGAGGCAATCCAACGACCGAAATACCATCGGGCTGCTCACAAGGCACGCGCAACGAATGAGACAGACACGTCGTGTCGTGGGCTGGCCAAAGGAGACCGCTATCGCGAACAAACGTCGGAAACTGCTACTGCTACTGCTGAGGCTTAGAAACCGTCATCGTGGCAGAGGTAGAGTGTATGCAATAGATGCAATAGATGCAATAGATGCAATACTTCGTAGATGCAATATATGCAATGGATGCAGTAGTGAAGCATTCGAGTCCTCACGCATTAACGAGCGACAATGAAACCACACATCAAAAACGATCCCCGGGTGATATTCAGCGTACTGTACCTGCAGCACGGCTGGATCTAGCTGCCCCTGGTCCGCCCGTTCCTGCATGGAAACGTGGGCGGGCAGGAGAACGACAGTATGCAGGGTTAGAACCAGTACGGAGGCCGTAAGATTAACACCTGACGGACATCAAACTGTGCTGTAGCTAATACCGATCGTTTTCGATAGACTGCCGAAGGTATCGCTACTGGCGGGATACGGAGGTTAGTAGGGAGTTTTCTTTTTGCGCTGCAATTCATCGCGCCAGTTGTACTTCTGCTGGATGATGCCTGGTCCACTTGCTAGGGTTAGGGTTTTGTGACGCCGATACGGGGGTATGGGTCACACCGTCACACCGTCACACCAGAAAACTGCCGTGGTGAACTACCCGCGCGTGAAATTAGTGGCAACGCCGGGATCAAAGCTCGTGCAACATCTGACGAACTCACCTCATCGATGGCAAGCTTGAACCCTCCTGCTTCCCGCAACTCCCAACGCCGAGTTTCCCTGTTTATCAGACCCCAGGCTTTATGGACGTCCTCCTGTGGAAGCTCCCACGGCATGAGGTACCTGTTGACATCATCCGACACGAAAAAGGCGTCAAAAGACTGTCGGACATGTCCGTCACCCTTGAGGATGTACTGATGTACACATGGACCAGGCAGGCCACAGAACGTTTCGCTCCCCCATCCTCTTGACGCAAGACTCTGGCGAGATTCTGCAGAGAAGAGAAGTCGTGATACGCATGCCATTGCCACAAATCACGCGACCGTTGGCTACATGACAAGGAAGTACTTGACTCGCCTGGCCAGTTTTCTCTCTCCGGTACGCTTGCCCGTGGCGCCGCTGCTCTTCGTCACTTTCTGTGTGCTCGACTTCGGCCATCCAGCCGATATTGGGAACAAGGGGAGGTGGGGAGTGAAGGAGGTAGGTCAATAAGACTAGCATTTGCTGGTGAAGCCAAGCATACAGTATATCTACAATATACAACTCAAGGACACGATGGCACGGGTACATAACATGAGAGCAAAAGGTCTGGGACGTGTCCTACTCCAAAACATGTTACAGTTGCGACACGCACCAGGCCAGTGTCACAAGAGAACGGCAGCACGTAAGGCTCCGAGTGAAAACACACCATCCACGCAGAAGCCTCAGCTCGTTGCGAGATTGCACGGATGCGGATGCTGCAGCCTCGAAGAAGGTACTAGCATATCAGCAAGGATTCCAGCCAAATTCTGCCTAACCTGCACCTGTAGGAGAAGGTCTTCGTAGAGCCTGTTGTGGGTCCCGCCCGACTTGTCTGAGAAGTTTTCCACCACGAGCCTTGTCTGCAAGAGCTGCCTCAACGACAGATATCGTGCCGCCCCAACCCACTCAGCGAACCACGTGCGCCACAGCAGCCCGCGGGCAGCTCTGTACTCGCTCTCCTCGGTGCTCCAAGGCCGGTCGAAAATCTGTGAAGAAAACAGTCCGCCGTCGAAAGATGCGTTCACACGTGCATCAAAGTATGGGGGCTTACAATTGCCAAACTGGTAAACAAACCAGGTCTTGAGGGCATAATGCGACGGACTCTAAAACAAGGGATGGCGCAAGAAACGCACTTTGCACCGCAGGGTCAAATATTCAAAGGCTCGAAGAGGGGAAGACCTCTGCCCGCGCCCCACCTTCTTCAGATGCCCGCCGTTGCCAGGGTACTCACTCCGTCCTCGCGCTCTTGGTGCTGCGATAGAAGTTGAAGTGAACATACCACCCGAGTGCACCCGCAACGACATGCCACTCACTGCCTCATCTGCACAGCAGTCTACACAGTCAGAGTATTAGCAGTGAAAATACCTCGCTCCTCGCCGCCTGCGCGGACTGCAGATTGTTCCTCGCGTTTTCGCTTCGCTGCCATGCAGATGACCGTAGGTCCTGCAACAGGGACGACACAAGTTGTGCGGGACATGATAGACAAGAAAGAGAACACGTTGGGAATTGCTCGACAACGAGGGGAAACGCCAAGGCGTCCGGCGTGCCGACGGGGCATCGAGACCGTATCTAGCTTTACCCCCTGTGACGAGTAGCTCAAGAGGATCATCATATGCATATCCTACACAACACTAGGGATGGTGACGAGATCAAATTGCACAGGCGATGACATTGTGAACGACAAGCAGCGGACTGATTTTCAAACAGAGAGCGGTTGAGAGACGAACAAGAACGGCAAGCAGTAATGCCCCCAAGCTCCGAGAACAAACAAAGGCAGTTGTGCAGATTCACCATCTATCTGAACCAGCCATTACGTATCAACAGAAACAACGTGCGTAAATCCTATGGACAATCAATAAGTGCGTAAGAACACCGCCAGCTCACCCGCAGCACGACGCCCACCGCAAGCCTCCACAGTGCTTGATAGTACCGCGATTTGTCGCTACGCCCACAGCTATCGCTCGGTAGGGTCGCGGGTACCAAGTCCCTCGCGGGCCGAAGAGCGCACAGCGCCAGCGTCCGCATGTGCCCGTTCAGCAGTGAGGCCCACCTAAGCAGGTATCCCAGCTGGTCATCTCCAACCTGTACATGTGTCCAACATGTGTCCAACATGTGTCCAACATGTGTCCAACGTGTGTCCAACGTGTGTCCAACGTGTGGGACGAAGGAACAACACCACGACGTTTTCCATCTTTTTGGTGGTAAAATTACCGGTGGGGTTGGCTAGGAAAAGTTTTCACCGAGCCATAACCCATGCACGTGTTGCACTAACGTATCGTGAAACGATGATACAAAAGTCGCACACCACGAAATTTTCTGACACACAATCCCAGACACCTACTACTAGATATCACGTGCTCAAGGCAGAAGCTTGCAGGAGACGCCGATGTCAATCCCCCCACACTTACCTGCACGTTGATGTCACCGGCCAGGAGCCGAATATCCATGGACTCTATCTTGCCCCACTCCTTCGCAGAAAGCACAACCCTGAGGCCGACACCACCCCTACACCGTCTGAGGAGCGGCGGCAGTGCTGCCGGGGGGCTCCTCAAGTCTTCCCTCAGCCTGCGCAAGGTCTCCTCTCTGTCGGTTGCGCTGTCGTGTGCCGTAGTGCCGGGTTCGATCGATCGTACCGCATACCGTCGATAACACCGTCGATAACACCGTCGATAATACCGTCGATAATACCGTCGATAATACCGTCGATAACACCCGTCAAACAGCGGTGGGAGGAAATACGACACGGAAGTGTAAACAAAAACGACAACGCATAGCCGTACCAGGCAGTAGCTTGCGCCCATGGAAGGAATACGGCGGTACCAACGCATGTTGATGGCACTCTCTGCGCAACAATGATATCTCCGGGTCTCGGGCGCGGTGTACATGGCAAGTCGCGCTACTGGACTTTTATCGCGCAAGTGCAGCGTACCTGTAGCACTCCTCATTGCGGCAGAAGTACACCGAGGCACCGCGCACGCTGGCAAACTTGGTAACTGCCAAGGTCGACGAGGTTGTCGATTCATCGGAAGCCGCCTTTTCGCCGCTAGCGTCATCTACACCATCGCTTCCGCTGTCACCTCGACCATGAGCTTGAGCGTCACCTTGTTCGTTGCTGTGTGCGTCCAGAGCTCCATCCACGGCGTCATACCGCGCTGGGCGCCGAGAGAACGGGCAACTTGACATTTTCAGGGTGACGTTATGCGGTTCAACAACAACATGGGAGGCTCAACAGATATGTTATGCTGCAGAGGCGGCGTGACTAAACAACACAATCTCACAGATATTTCCCAGAAGAGCAGTCTCCATCGCACGAAATTTCTTCCCGAGCCACCTCTCTCCAGCCAAGCCCCCGTCCGCTTTCACGTCCGCTGCATCGTCCATCTCCAACGATATGCCTCGCAAGCACACCCCGAACGCTACCGCAGGGGAGGAACAGCCTTGGCGTGAGCTGCTCTCGTCATTCACATCTCGGCGAGGCTCCTCGACTCTCACGTGTGCGTTCTTGACGGTAACCTCCAACTTCCGCATCACCTTGTGCAAGTTGTTGGCGGTCTGAAGGTTCATTCGCGCTGGTCTCTTGCCCTCGTCTGCTCCGCCTCCTCCCAGCTCATCCGCCAGCTTGCTTAAGATTGCCTTCACGTGGACATTCGCGCTTATGCTCCTTCGCGCATCCTGCAGGTTTCACGAAACGTGCGCGGTTGGTGGGAAGAAAGCAAGACTGGGGTGCGTCGTCAAGTTAAACTTCACGGGCGTAGAAACAGTTGGATAGGGTGGGATCTTGCTCTCCCGTCTTTATCGCGTCGACACTGCTCTCGCTCGGCCACACCGCATGCCACTCATCGTGGTTAGGGTAGAAGCAGCGCCTCCTTGGCTATCGTACGGAAGCCTTTTCTCGCTCCTTCCTGTATGCCCACCGCATTCCAGTGGGGTCTGACTCACGGTAAAGCATAAATCATTTTTACCTCAGCCTGCATGCTCCCGTGATCGCATACTCTGATGACACCCAACACGTCCGACACTGCCATCTTGACCGGCCGAGAAAAGTTCCAGGCGAGGGGGATATCGATGGACAGCTTCCCCACATAAAAGAAAGAAGGCGCAAAGGTTGGAGACAGAAGACACAGCTCGTCCTGCATGTGTACAGAAAACACAAGGTTCAACGTCAATCATCCATGGAGGAGTCAGAGTGTCATCACCGTCATTCGCATCATCAGCGTATCACCTCAATCTCGACGTGTTGGGCGTTGCATGCATACGGTCGGTGATTCTTCAACCTTGAGAACACCTTCGGCAGTTCTAAGCAGTGCGCGAAACATGTTGTGTCCACCAGCAAGGGGGCACTATCAAGCACCTCATGTACGATACGGCGCAACAAAAACAAGACAGTTCGTCTCAAGCAACGCAAACATAAAATGAGACAGAAACGATGCACACCGCCGTAGAAGTATCACTCAGTCCCGGGAAGACAAGACAATGTGCTTACCGTTTTGAAGTGCAGGTCGGAGAGTGTGATCTTAGCCTGCAGGAGGGAAACATCGACATTGTCCTTCGTGAAGCCGTCCAGCCAACGCCCACAGATTTCGTTCACCTTGCTCTCGATGAAGCTCGTCATTAGAGCAGTATTTCAGGATAAGACGGCGGTGGTGGTTAGTGGCGCGCGACTGGCAGCCTTGGTGTCGTACTGGAGCCACTCGGACCTGAAAAAAGTATCAATCTAGATTGAAGGAGTTGCTCCTGCCGCGTCTGCTGACCGAAATTTGCCTGCGGCAACACCCAGGACGGTATACTAGCAGCAGGAGCCGGAGTACACACGAGCCACCCTTGACTGGAGAGCGTCTTTGCACCGGCACGAAGCAGCTGTCAGTTGTCTGCCTCGAGCGTTGGGCGCAACAACAGCAGTAACAGAACAACACCAACAACAACATGAAATTCCGCCGCATTTCCCAGCAACTTCTTGGGGGGTTATCGATCGCATGGCAATGGTAGGCAGATAGCAGAGAGTTCGCTACGACAATATTTCAGGATTGAGATTGAGGATCTTTCCCACAATATTTATACACATGAAGACTATTCAGCAGTATGTTACCAAAATGACCGTTGTGGGAAGAACACTCATTGATTCGCTGTACAGCAGTTGCTGCCCGCGAATACGAAACGCCCATTTCGGAGGGGGTCGAGGCTCGATTTCATGTTTCGTCACCACAGTCGAGCAAAGGTCATGATAATTGGCACGGCTGGGTCAGGTGTGTTTCATATTTGGTCGCTAATTTTTCGCGAAAGACCCAGCCTCAAATTCCGAACTACTTGTACTGCGGTACGTTTTTTTTTTCGTACTATACGACAGCGAATCCATCTCTATTCACGGATGACAGTCGAGGCTAAATTAGCTATAACCCCGCTAATGCTACCAGTGTTTCTACGGTTCCCCGTGCATCTGACTGTACGTTATACCGGGAAGGTGTGGAAAGAAGGTGTTGGAATGGGTTGGGTATCGGGTGGTCCGTGTGCTGCACCCTTTAGAAAAACACGACATACGCATAAATAGTCTGGTCGTATGCTTGCTATAGCGCAAAGCACTTCACCTCCTGGTTGTAAACTACAAAACTACATTTTCCTGACTCGCGGGCCGCAACTGCTGTAGCAGAGCAGAACTTCCTTGAGTATTTTCAACTGCAACGTCTGCTGAGTGTTTTCAGCCTGTAATTGCGAACACAACCAGATCGTGTGTAGTCTATTCGTGCTGATCGCGACAGTGAGTTGATTCGATACGGCACACTTGGCACGGCGTTGCACTAATATACTTCTACTACGTTAGTCGAAGGACAGGACCTTACAATTATTCAATAATTTCAAGCAGCAGGCGTAGGCATGGTTTAACTGCTAATACCGCTGTCTGCTGGTGTATACTACCTCACAACAACATCACTTGACCAACTTACCAACCTATCAACCTATCAACCTATCAACGACGGTGGTTCCCGAGGAAGGGACTGTCGTTGTGGCCAAACGTTGTCCCAAGTGCATGCGTTGGTGTCACGTGTCACCACAATGGTTGTACCGCATTCAATTCCGGCGCCGTCGGCCTTGCGGGGCAAAGGGCTTTGCAGTGCATGCATCATCTCAGCCTCACTATTATAGTAGGTACAACCTGTGCCAGGCGATCATACCTGGTTTGGAGGGCAACCCGTGTATTAGCAATTGCTTTGTGGACAAAGCAGCGGTGGCACAGACCAGGAACTGGGAACATCATGTGTGAACTATGTACACGCAAGAGAGAATGGAATCGCGGACCGGTATCTAAAAATCGCATCTCTGCGCATCAGAGATGAGTTAGAGCAACAAATTGATGTCGGCGTCAAAACCCACAAGGGCATCGATACAGCTAAAGTTCAGTTCAGACCTGCTGATCCAATGATGGATTATTCAATGCCAGGACGCTCCGTCGCTGTATCTCTGTGACCCGGCGATAACATCAAGGATGTGGTGGTCCAGGAAGTTGTCCCGACCGAGGGGTGTCGCAAAATCGTACAGGGGTAGAGAGGTGCGGGGGTGGGGGGGCAAAGACCCGGTGAGAGTGGAGAGCAGAGAGAGAAACCACATACCACCTTCGGGCGAGAGAAGAGAGGGTTGGAGTCCGGGACAGCTGATCTCGCAACGAACTCGCGAGAACAATGCACACCTTTGCATGCCGGACCTTGCGACAAGCTCGCCCGCTGGGCTCGAGGTGGGTTTTGCAATGGCAGTAGAGCGACAAGACAGGGGGAGAAAAACCGAACCCGCAGCACCTCGAAACGAACATCTCATCTCACCTGTTTGGCGCGTGTGCACACCAAAGGGTAAGGGGTGCGGGGTTGCATTCTCGTTGGCGGTGAAGAATGGCTTGATGGGCTGCACTACTGAAGTGTGAAGTGCTTGCTATCTGGCCATGTTGGCAGAAGCAACGTGTCTATGTCCGGTTACCCCAACGATGACCCAGTTCATTCCTTCCATGTTAAGGCCTCGCCACTCGGGAAAGGTACTCTTGTACAAGGCAGCCAAAGCCAAACACTTGCGTGTGCTTGGGTTACAAGTACGTTTCCTGCCCCATGCCGTGCGTCTTCGCGAGTGTATTTCTCATGCTATGACTCACCTTTGCTTTGACAGCGCCCTACGTATATCATCGCGCAACTCTCTACGAAAAATACGACTCGACTTGGTTTGTTTTGTCCGAATGGTGTCTTGGCAGGTTACCGCCGCATAGACTACCCTATGTCGCATCCCGTACCCTCCCTGAACCGCCAACCCCCGTATTTCCCACAGTGTGCAAAGATAGCAACGTCGCATGCAAGAAGCGATCCGTCCCGTGCATAACAAAGCCACTCAAAAGAACAACAATAGTTAGGTTGCATCCTGTCCTCCTGTCGGGCTGGGCAAACATTAACATTTGCAGGGCGTGCAGCAGGATTGTGTAGCGGTAGGCATAGGATCAGTCCTATCCTCGATCGGCGTGCCCAGGCGTGTACAATCATGGTCCCATCGGGGGAATAGTATATCAGATCAATAGAGCAAGCAGCTCTTCATGCGCTTGTTTTGGTCTCTGCCATGTTGCGCATGTGAGGCTTGAAAACACGAAAACACCGCCTCCACTCACCGCCCTGTCGATGGCATGGGGTACTAGCGGTTGTAGCGTGTCCGATCAGCACTTGATACGTACGTGCCATTAGAGATACCTCACTAGAGCTTTGTGTAAAGCTTAGGCTTGAACACGCTAGTTAGTCTTTCAACGTGTCATCACTTCAAGTAGCATCAACTGCTCCAAGCAACGTTTGAGAATCCACACCAACACTAGTTTGTACCCTTCGGCCAGCACGTGGAGCAATCAGGCGTGAGCAATGAGCGAGAGATAAATCTACCGAACGATTGTGGTTGTTTGGACGGCTGCTGTGTCTTGGTGTTTAGCTGTTCGTTGATGAATCAACTCAGCACAAGACTCAGCAGCGATCTACAGGGGATGTGTTCAGAATGTATCCACCTACACAGATGTTGTTGTTCTTAGCGCCAACTGGCATCACTGATATTTCTGTGTATAGTCTTACACAAAGTCAAAATAAGCCCAGTTTTCCAGTCGGTTTCAATCCACATCCTGAAAAGACTTCAACACACCCTTTCCGACTGAGGTTAAATCTCGAATGGGTAGTCTTTCTGTGAGGTTATGTTTTGACTACACTTCCTAAAAAGACTCTGGGGATCGACGGATCGAACCCATGGTCTAACACATGATACATGATATCTTTCCAAATACGCCATCGGGTGCAAGGACGCAAGTGTCTCGCGCTTTGGTCTTGGCCGGGAAAACGTTGGTTCCCTTGGTTCCCTTGTGAAGATCCACCGGGCAAGGTGCCTTTTAGATGGGTGAGTTTGGCACAGACGGTGGCTGCCGGTAGAACGAACGAACAAGGCGCTTCCTTGCCCCCACCCCTTACACTCGCACAAAAGAGTCAAGGGTCAGTCATGATAGTCTGGTTCTGTCGTTCCGTTCCGTTCCCCTCCCCTGAAGCTTGTCGGTGCGAGGGATGGCGACTGAGAAGCAGGTCATGATGCGGATCAACGCAACAAAAAACATATCTAAGATCACGCAGTCCATGAAGATGGTTTCGGCTGCCAAGCTTCGCGGGGACCAGGCGCGGCTCGACAAGGCACAGCCTTTCAACGTGAGTCTCGTCCATGCGTTCAAAAGTCTGCGTGCGGGCTTGTTCCGGCATGGCCTTCCGATGCATATTCTGCTGTGCATATGTATGATACTTGGATGTGTCGTTCTCTCTATGTGTAAGTACAATGCACAGCTCTGTAGTGTGTTCAAGTCACCCGGTTGCCGATGCTGTCATTATGAGGGCACTATCCCTGCTTACCTTCCCCTTGTCGCGAATGACGCCTGTCCTGCTTGTGTCGTACGTTCTCTCCTTACTCCTCACGCCGACTGTGCCTCTCAATTGTGCGGCCGTGTTTCAGGCATGGACAGCGGAGCTCAACGAACCGCCCATGGCGACGGAGGACGGTATCGACACATCCGGCTGGCCGCAGAAGAACCTTATCGTGGCCATTTCTTCTGACCGAGGCCTGTGCGGAGGTGAGAACTGCGCTACTGCGCTCGTGTATTAAGCTGATTCAAGCGGAACCTTCAATCTCCACAGAAGGTGTTGAGGAGGGGAGAAGAACCTGCGTTGTTCCTCGTTCGGCTATGAGGGCTCTGGAAAGTGATAGTGGTATGGAGCCCTATAACTGTTGCGCATAGATCGTCTCGTGCAGCAGTACCAGCCTGTATGACCCCTCGACTGGTAATCCCACCAAGGCACTTCGTCGAGTGTAAAGGCCTTCAACTTTTCCACCAGTGCCAAAGAATGGCTGTCTTTGCGTGGAAGATGAGAAAAATGTAGACTTCCCCACGTTTCGGGATTCCCGTCAACACCATGTGTTTATGCATAACATCCAAGCCTTGCAGGCGCCTTCGAACTCTGCAACACATGCGGGCCGGGAGATCAGGCTGGCCCAAACGGCATAATTCGGTTGCCCCACGGCGGTTGTCCATGTCGTTCAGACTATCGATCTGCCCCGCTCGTAACCGTTGCTTGCGGTCTTGGGGGGTTGGTTGGTTTGTGGTTTTATTGCGTGTTCCTGGTGCTTTTATTGCGCGTTCGTCTTCAGGTGTTAACTCGTTCGTCACTCGCGCCATCAAGAAGATGATGATCAGCACCAAGGAGCAGGGCAAGGAGACTACGCTTTTTGTTGTGGGAGAGAAGGGTCGCTCACAGCTGTCCCGCGTCCATGCCGATGTAAGCACATCTGGTTCCTCCTTTGGTCGCCCCGTACCACTATACATATATTACGTTGCAATGCCGCGGTTGACGCCATCTCCAGAAAGCGTTTACCGTCCGTTGGAAGCGGCATTGCTGAAATTCAATGATTGTTCTGTATGATTTAATTTATTGGGCTGCACTTGCCCGATAGTGGACGACGAGTGATCGCTCTTCCTTCCGGCCAATCCGCGATGCCCCCACCCCCTTTACGGCCTGATCGTCTGATTGGGCTTGCCATACCCGGGCGCTTGTCGTGGTGCGTTGCGTTGCGGTTTGGTGCCGTGTTTTCGCTGTTGTGCTACTCTGGGAGAGCAGGAGATGACGGCTGCTTGCACGGACGCGACGACGCCAATGCAGTTCGGCATGGCCACCGCCATGGCCACGGAGGCCCTCAAAAACGACTTCGACACCATGCACATGTAAGATTTATCTGTCCAGCAAAGATCACTCACTGCCTTGGTCCCGCGCTGCTATCTTGGATCCTCTCTGCGGGCTTTGCTCCCAAGTTTTTTTTTTCTCACAAACGAAACGAAGTTACATGTACCACCGCGGACCAATGTTCATGATGGGATCACATGATATATAGGGCTTATACCAGGTACTTGGTCTGGTCTACCGGTGTCCCGATTGTCTTGACAAGCTGCAGCAATGAACCTGTCTGGACATTTTTACCTTTAGATGTTGCGACATCTCCGCATGTGTTAACTTCCCTTATGTTTGGAACCAGGCAACACACCACAACAGCAGCGCTGGACGCTCGTTGGCTACCTTCGATTCCCAGCACGCGCGTTGCAACGCCGCCCTCGATACCCCTTTCCTAAGCCATCGTGCCACACTTGCCATACTGCCCGGTTCCTCTTCCTCTGGTTCTCGATCGATCAATCGACCCAGCGTGTTCAACGTGTTCAAGTCGGCTATCGCGTATGAAACTTCCATCAAGAGCCTTCCTCACTTGGCCACGGAGGGAGGAGAAGAGCAGATGGTCGAGTACGAATTCGAGCCTGACACGAAAGAGGAAGTCATGCGGGTGAGACAGATTGACGGATTGAGACGAGAAATCTCACCCTGTAAATGCCCTATTTTTTTTTCGTACGGCAGCAGCTGGTATCCTTGTTGCGACGTTGTCGATGCTTGCAGATTTGTCTGCCCCCCCCCAGTGTGTCTCCTGTGTGCTGCCAAGGTCCCTCAACAGTGCGGTCCACTTTGTTTGCCCGGACCTGTTGTCGTTGGATTAGGATATTAAGACGGCATGGCACCGGACTCGCCTACTAAGCGGGAACTTTTCGATCCCCTACCCGCATTCTGCTGTAACATAGCGCCGGGTCCCGCAATTGTGCGGTTTTCGTTCGTTTGCCAGCATACCGTTTAGTACCGCACAGTACCGTGGTACTTTTGAGGGACCTGCAGCGCCTCTTGGCTCCTCAGCAGCGTATTATGGTTGTACAACGCTTTACTTCACTCATCTGACATTGCATCGTACAGCCGTAGAGGGTTTATTCGGACGTTGATGTTGATGTATGCATCACTGGCCTCGGGGGTAAAGGGGTGGGGGATGTTCCGTTTTGGGTAATGCATGTATCTGGTACTCATATTTCTAGACCGTGCAATAAGACTGCTATGCCGGGCAAACCCCACCATCTTCAACCCAGGTACCAGGGTTAGCGCTGGGTTATGATTTGCTTCTGGACATGAAAGTCGGTACACATACCTGCCGTCTTGATGCAAAACCGTACCCATTCCAATTCCCAATGTTTCAAGCTGAAGCCTACACTCGGCAAGGCGAACAGCCGGTGGAGGTAGTGGCGATGACCCTGACTCAGATACATGTGTTGCCTTTCCGACTGTCTTGCCGTTCTACGGCTGTATTTCTCCCCTTCCGCAGGACATGTACGAGTACCTTGTGGCCTCGCAGATGTGGCACAGCTTGATGGAGAGTGCCACTTCGGAGCAGTCGTCTCGCATGAACGCCATGGAGAACGCGAGCAAGAACGCGGGAGAAATGATCGACAGCCTTACCCTCATCTACAACCGTGCTCGTCAGTCGCGCATCACTACCGAGCTCATCGAAATCATCTCGGGGGCATCGGCGCTTGAGGAGGCCAAGTAGAAAATGGTGCTTCTGTTAGGGTTTGGCATCCATGGCGACTTGAGGGTTCAGGAGGGAAGGGGGCGATGGACGCACGAGGATGGGCGAGAGCTATGGCGTTGTATTGTGTTCCCAAACGGGGAGTACCCTCGTGCTCGTCGTGCTGCAAATGGCAAAGATGCGTGTGGCGGTACACAACTGACGGGTTGCGTTTCGCGGTACGGGTTGTCCGAGGGTTCGCCTCAAAACTAGGCGTGCGCAGAAAACTTTGTGGTGCAGCAAGACATGCAGGGAAACGTGTCTTCGCGTTGATTTGATTGCGTATTGTAGTCTAATAGCACGCTTGGTTTGTCTCGTCGACGGCGTCTTGTTTTACCTTATGATGCTTGGGCATCGGTGTAGGCTCCATATATGATTTGGAGAAAACTTGTTCTCTGCGTTGCTGCTGCTGTTCTGGACGCGAAGATAATTTGCCGCTGAAGCAGTAAGAGGGAGAGCGATGTGACCCCAAGAATGGGTGGGTACGTCAGCGTTCTCATGCGATTCCTCTTGAACATCTACCGCACATCATCTCGTGCAAGATGAAAATGTGCATGACTCGTCTCATCGGAAACTCGGATCATAGGACTATTCCGCGCGGATTTTGGACCGACCTCCTGGGACGCTGCAAGTAGCTACTAACAAGCCTTTGCGTGGCTCGCGCCGCTGCTGCACATACAGTAGCGTTCCCTTCCTCGCGCCACACTTCTTCCTTCACGCTTGGGCAATGGGCACATTGCACTGCTGCAGGTAACCACTGCTACTCGGTTCTGGTACGCAATACGTTAGTCTTATCAATCGACCTCCTTTCAGGCACCATAAGAAGTAAGAACAACAACACAACAAGTGTAAGTACAATCAAGGGAAAACGACACAACAGGGTATACCCTGGTCGAAAAGCGACACAACTGGGTACACACTCATTAACAGCAGAAAATGCGCTCATTTGATTGGTCACCGCCCAATTTCACCCCGATGCGTCGCTTTTCGACCAGGGTATACCCTGCCGTGACCACTTTTCTCGAAAACTGTACCCTGTTTTCGAAAATGTACCCTGACTTGTCGGGAAATCAGACCCTTTCATCAATTATTTCCCCCGCAGGAATCTTCCCAACTCCTTTTCCCCTCCAACCATGAGATACCAAACGGCGCCTCTTCCCGCCCAATAACAACCATGGCAACGGGGCAGGAATCAGTTTCCGCCCCTGCGAAACAACACCAACGATCAACTCTTCCGCTCTAAATCAACAATGGCCGCCGGGCAATACCCCAGCACAACTCTGTTCCGTTTGGAAACATGCACACACGTACGATACCCCGTGGACGACTGCTTGCTGCAGTGTATATGCGAGATGCACGGGTCACGCTATGAAAGCGAGACCGATCCTGCATGGTTGACATGCATAGTCTATATATGCACATATTTGCCAATGTGACGCGCTGCGCTTTTGCGGGCGGAGGGGAGAGGCAGCACCAGCAGACACAGACACGCCCTTGACATCAACCATGGAAGGAGGAGCGAGCGGCAGCGCAGGAGCGGCGACGGCGGGTTTGTCCACCACGGTAGCGCCCGTTACCGCAGGCCAGGTATTCTCCAGCCGCCATGCCGCGAAGGTCGCCGTAGCCGCTGAGCTTGCTGCCACTGGCCGTTCCATGAAGAATGGAAAGGGTGCCGGTAGTCGGCAAATTCACCTGGTTTGCAAGACTTGTACAAGTTGGGTTGTTAAAGGCTGCCTACAGAAGGAGGGTGATTTCAAAATCACCAAGGTAGAGGGCTCGCATGTCGACTGTGCTGGGGGTGGGCGGACGAGCTCCGCAGTGGTACAATCCCTGGTGGACTAGTTGGTTAGGGCCAACCCCAAGATCGCCGGTCCCGCGATCAAGAGGACCATGAAGACCGTGGGGTTTACCGTCTCCGACCGGCAATCACAACGCGCGAAGAAGCGCATTGCGACCGCGTCTAAGGAGGATGAAGCGGGTGCCATTTCGCGTCTTCCATCCCTTTTCGAAGGGATCGAGCGCGATTGTCCGGGTTCGGTCGCCACCGTCGAGGTAAGAGTTTGATCGGGACCCTATTGTTCAATGTGCACGTGATGCAGCCGTGCAAGGTTGGGCAAGGACTCCAGGCAACAGCAATACCACATGTACCCTAGCATGTTGTAGATGTGCCGTCGTCACGTTCCGTAGGCTCTGGGCACAACTGTAGGCTACCCTCGCTTCTTACTCGCCTCCATCCAAATAAATGATCCATCCCCGCACGCGATGTGTGAGCGACGTGCAGCCCAGTGTGTCGTTCGGGTCCTGACCTTCCTGTGGTTGTTATCCCGGGTGCACGCGTTTTCCCTTTTTAGGTGAGTCCCGACAACCGGTTCGTCAGGAGCTTCTTGATGCTGGGTAAGGCCGCCTACGTCGCCGCGCACAGTGTCCCCAAGGCGAGTGCATCTCTTTCGTGATTCTCGTGCAGACGTTGCTGGCTTTTCATTTTCGCTGAGATTTACCAAGCTATTAGGTAGACTATGTATTCAAGCCCTGGCGAGCGCCATTGGCCATTGAAGCCGTGGAGAGCCAGTAAAAAAGTCACAAACAATACGTTTGTCACGTCGATGCGCTTTTAGGTCGAACGGTACGACACAGCATCCTTGAACCCTCTACATCATTTGTTTTCGAGGAATGAACTCGCGGGGGATAGAAGCAGTGTTGTTCTGAAACCCGCAGCGAGGTTTGCGCAGGCACAAGTGATTTTCATTTTCAGGTAACAATCGATTGCGCGCTGACTTTCCAGCCACACAAAATCGAAATTACGACCAGCCATGTCTCGAGCTCACCAGCAAAGTCGGTTACTATGCATATGTATTGTAGCCCACCTCTGAGGACATTTGAGGCTTATACCAAGTGGTCCGAGCTCACCAGCAAAGTCGGTTACTATGCATATGTATTGTAGTCCACCTCTGAGGACATTTGAGGCTTATACCAAGTGGTCCGAGGAAGGCCATCAGCAATTGCTCCTCAGCTTCAGACTTGAGCCCCGGGTTGAATTTTGCACTTTGGTTGGCGCGCCATGTCTCGTAGCGCAATGGGGTCAAGTGTTAATTATGGCGATAGCAGTTCCCACATGTGTTCATGGTACGCCGTGTACTACGTGTGTGTACCCTCTCTAACAACATGGGGCCGAACAATTGCACCACGGAGATCCGGTGGAGGTTTGAAGTGGGGTCAGCAGTAATGGATAATCGACTACTACCTGCTTATTGTCTCGAACAGGCAATGTCTCTGTGTTCGAGTGTATGTCTTCCTTCGGCACTTTACCCTTGTCAACAAAAATGCTGCTGCTTGTGACCGTGGTACCTCCAACACCACGGCAATGCTGTGACCGACATTGCTGTGGTTGCATGTACCTCAACCAGCGTGTTCCCAGTGTTGTTCAAAACGAGCAGTAGCTTGTTTAACGGTTAACGCCATCCGTGCGAGGAACGGTGGACAAGGACTGCTGTTCCCTTCAAAATTTATTTCAATTGAAAGAACCGACAGAAAAGAAGGCACCCAGAGAAAGAGAAAGTGAGAAAAAACGGGGGGGATGCCCGCGTCAACCGACAAGGGTTGGGTAACATTGCGACCTCATCCTACTATCGTTACAATTGGGGTGTGTTTTAGGGCCGGTATTGATCCAGGTGCAAGCCTACAGATTCGTACACAGCAGCAATATAGAAAGCAGCATATCGGCCACGGAAAAGGCTTTCCTACTACCCTTGGCGGCATCTCGCATTTCACCTGGGGTGCTAGCTCTCACTCTTGCCGTTTTGGTAATTTTCTACCGTCCGTTTGCACGAATCCGAGACTACGTCGTATGATGACATGTTGCTCCAGCTCTCGCCCTTCTCTGGACTTGCTTCGATTACAGCGCATTTCTGGAACTGTACTCGTCGACATTGCTTCGCAGGTTGATGGGCGCCCGCGTCCCAAACAGGTGATGGGATTCAGAGAGGGCGAGCCCAAACAACACTCCGGCAGCAACGCAAGTAGTGCCTTACGAGACCTCCCAGCACTTAAAACCGTTTGATCTTGCCCTTACGAAATATCCAATTCTCCGCCCCGCCGTTCTGAACAGATGGTGGCCATGGACGCTGGCCACCTCAAGGGTTCGTGGAAGGGAGTCATGTACGTCCTCTGCATGCATGACAGCAACAACAAGATCATCCACGTCACCACTGTACTCGCAGACAAGGAGAACGCGACGAACTACAAGTTCCTGCTCCAGCAGACCTGCCGGAACGAGCACATGCATCGACTTCTTTCGTCCGGCGAGGTGACGTTCGTCATCGACGGTCACAAAGGATCACCGGCGGCCCTCAGGGCGGTTGTACCGCAAGCGCCATGGCGTGCGTGCGTGAGGCACCTCATCACCAACAAAAACATGAAGGCAATGGGACACGTGAGTAGAATTTGGGGAATAGTGACGTTTGTTGTTGGGGTTTTCCAAATGAAATGATCAAGAGTTTCGCTGCATGTCGTCGCGCATAGCAACCTTTATTAATATGTGTAGAGTATCGGACAGCCAATAGAACATTTCCCTGCTGGTGGAGTCCAGGTGCACAAGATGAGGCACTGGCCCAACTTGAACACTTGACCATCACCCCCCCAGAGAGCCGGAAAGTTCTTTGCTACAATATTGCCTCGTCGTTGGAATTTCAGCCCCTTTCTCGCAAACCGCATGTACCGTATATTGGGGGACACGTCGTGTGCTACTTGCGACGACGCTTCACGCGTAGTTTGAGCGGATCACGTGTTAGGGTGTGAGGGATGGTGCAGTCTTATGAACTGCAGCTTTTTTGCATCGCGCGAAGGGACCCAAAACTGTATGTACGACCCTCGGGCCGCCTCCGCGCCCCCCCAAAAAAACGCTCATGACTTGCTGTGCTAGAAAAAGTTCCCGCCCATTTTTTTGCACCCTTGTAGGAGAAGGTAACTCATCTTGCGTGCGTGGGAGTATGGATGTGTGACGGTTGTTGAGCCACAGATGTTGCGTTGTGAGTAATGGACCTCCTGTCAAACAAATATTGCAAGAACGCCTCCCCAGCACTTGTTTTTCTGTGCCCGTTCCATTTTTCTGGCGCCAGCAGACACACCTCTCGGTGAAGATACATGTTCAGCTCATCAGCCAGGGTCACACACAACTCTTCTTTGCCCCTTTCGTTATTGTTTCTCCTCACCAATATTCCCTGTTTCGGGCTGCAACGCAGGCCTATTCAGTGGCGGTTTACCGAGCGGCGGTGATGCCTACCAAGGTCCTGTTTGAGGAGGCAATTGAGCCAGTCAAGAAGGACTTCCCGGCCAACTACAACCTCCTCATGAAAAACGACCTTGACAAATGGACACACCATGCTACCCCCAACAACCTGGTCAACCTGAAGATGTCCACCTCCAACTCTGCGGAGTCCACCATTTCCGCGGTCGGCCACCAGGTTGGTGAACGAAAGGGGTGGATATGTTGAAAAGCCTTTTGCAGGTCCGAATTGACGCACTATACCCTTCAAGAGGAGCGTTTCTCGCTGGATCTCATAGCTGGTGCGTCAGGATGTCCTCTCACTCAGCGTCAAGCGGCAGATGTCGGTTCCCGTGTGGGCGTACACAGGAGCCAGCGTTTTGTGAAGCCCCCGACAGCCGACTACTGTAGTTCCGAGTGTTCTCTGTTGACATTCCATCGCTTGTTCTCATTTATGCATGTTATCTTGTGTCGTGAATGTTGGTGGTAATCGAAGTGGTTTTTCGTAGGTGCTTTTTCTTCAATGGGTCGATCCAACGTGAAAGAACCCAAGATGAAGCGACTATGTACCATCCCTCACTACTATACATCCGCATAAAAAATACTTGGTGGATGGGTGCATTTCTGTTTCCCATCCGGAGAGTATCGTAGCCCCTCCCTTGTCACCCGTTGGTCAGCGTGTCAGCAGGGTCCATGCTAAACGTAAGGACACATGTACATTCTCACCCAATTTCATTATTGTTAGGAATCATGCAGTCCCGATTCTTCAACGGCCACTTGTCCGTGTGTTGTGATTTCCTTCTCTACGCACCAGTGTGTGCGGCAAAAGCTTTTTATGGTGTTCCTTTTTAACTCGTCAGCGTCTGAATCGTTGATGTGTCCCTTTTCCGTTGTTGACGTTTGTTGCTCGCAGAAACGGGAAATGGACCCTTATCATTTCCACATCGAGATTGCGGAGAAAACTGCGGAGCAACTCGCAACGAATGCCGAACTACTGAAAGACTGCCATGCCATCCTCGTTCCTTTCGCGGCCAAGTTCATGGAGGACGAGAGGTTGCTCAGTCTTAAGTAAGTACCGGGGCAACCACGCCTGGTGCGTTCCTCGTTCTTTCCCCCGTTAATTCTACGGCTGCGTGGTCGGTTGGGTGTAGTACGACCCCGTCGGTTGGGTGATCCACCCGTGCTGTCTCTCTCGTTATGAGTCCATGATTTATTCGTCCGTTTCGGCTGTCGTTTTGTGTGTAGTGCACTCTTGACAACCAGAGAATGACACCGGTCGCCCCGGTGGTCTAGTGGGTAGCCTCGCAACCTGCTAAGGACCAGGTCATGGGTTCGAGTCCCGGCAGAGAGAGTTTTTTCCCACTAAATAAATCCTGGTCTAGGATGAAAGCGACGCGCTGCAAAGCTCGTTCGTTAGTAAACCATAATCGACTTCGTAAGTCGCGAGGGAAGGGATTGCTGTACCCTTCTCGCGATAAAAATACCTCAGGCATGAACCNGTAGTGCACTCTTGACAACCAGAGAATGACACCTGTCTTTCGTCGACGGCACAAACTCTGTTTCGTCTGCTTTCTTCCCTTCCTTCTTCTGTTCATGGCGTTGGCCCCACTCGTCGGCAGCAAGCACGTCAATAGCATGGGCTTGGGCACCTACCTTGTTCAGGAGCACGGCAATGAGCCAGTACGGCAACAGGGTGACAATCGTGATGCCGGACACGGAAGGGAAGGGTGGCCGCGTCGAGAGCACCTGCAGAGTCTCTGCCAGGTTCCACCTCCTGTGCCAGGACGCCCTCGCGGTGTTGAAATGTAAGCCTCCTCCATCGGGTTGAAAACATGGATCGCATTTAATTATTGGATTATTCATTCTTCGGCTTGGTGTCCTCTGTTGACCGTCTGTGATCCGTGTGCATTCTGAATGTTTTATTCTCGCAGCTCACTTGCGATGTGCGACCTCATACAATCTACATTGCAGATCCTCGTATCTCCTCTCTGGGTTTTCCTCTGGTCATCTGTCCCTCGAAGTTGTTCTTTCTTGGCCCTTCTTTCTTTTGCCTATGGCACAAGCTCACCGTTGGCTGTGAACGAGGTTCTCGTAGAATGAAGTGGGATTCCGTTTGCCTGTGCATGCCATTTGTGTCACCACAAGCTATTCAGCATCCACCCCCTCTCGATGGATTTCCATGAAGGTAGGCAGAGGTTGATGAGCGTGTTACCACTGCTTGGGAGGAGTGTGAGCTCTTGGAGAAACATCCCCTCGTTGGTATTGTTTTATGATGCTTTGCTAGAAGGACGGGATTCATGCCTTGCCGAAAACACGTCGATACGTCGGATGTTAACTAAGGTGAGCTCCAGGATAAGACCACAAACGAAGATGGATGAAAACAGCCCTGGTTTTCACACAACTTAGCGAACACGTGGTGATCGGGCTCCTCGGTCGGTTGGTGTATTTGCCCATGTCCGTAGCACCGGTCATACATCCGTGTCCGGCAGCACGAGTACCCTTCTAACGGCCGTGTTCTGTGAAAGGAACCCACGTGGAGGCGTCGTAGGAAAGGCAAGGCTATTTTGGGCATCCATGACACGGTGACCTGGTAGCTTATGACGAGAAACCCAAGCTACCATTGTTCCTTCTTTGAATGCAGTCCGTTTTGACTCCGTCCGCGTTTTGCTTCCTTCTATCATGGCCCTCCTATCATTGTCTTTGTGTCCGCTACTCCTCGCAAGTATTCTCACTGCTTCTCTTGTGAGCTAGCTCTCTATTCCTTGGAAGGGCAGAGTTCTCTTCCAGGTCGTCTCTTCCTTCTTGGTTCATTGCGTGCTTTCGTGCTACTTTCCTCCGCAGTGGGATCGTTTCGGTCTTCCGTTCGCACCGGGGAGGACTTGGCGCGGGCAATAGCGGGATGAGGGAGGGTGACAAACCAAAGAACACAAAAAATCCGACGCTCGAGTACATTTAATTGACCGTTCTTTGACGACTCTTGGCCCAATCCGCCTCTTCCCGATGCCGTGACAGCAATCGACAGGCTTGACTGCACGAGGGCGCTTATTGACAGCGGGTACACCCTGGCTTCCTACAGGGTGCTCCACACCCACCCCGACTATCCCGTCGTACTTCCGATCTGGTCAGAGCTTTCCAAGGGCGACCTCCTGCCCCCGCGGCAGGTGACCCGGCAAGCTGGTACTCCGAAGAAGAACCGTGGCCCCCGGCAGCGTTCCCGATTCCCTGGTCGCAACGACAACTTCCAGCGCGGACGCGGCAACGTAGCCCAAGATGGAGGTGGTCGTGGCGGCGGGCCTGCCGCCGGGGGAGGGGGTGGTCGTGGCGGGGGCGGCAACTCTCGGCCCGTCCCGGTACATGGGATGGGCAGTGTTCGCAGCCACGTGGGAGACCTCAACGTCGGAGGTTCCGCGGGCGAGCGACCTACCGGGAGGTTGTGGGGGGGGCTCGCGGTTCAGCGCTACGGCTCGCAAGACGCTTCCGGCAACGACCACGCAGCGGGGGCGGGGGCCGGGTCATGCTCTATGCTGAGTCAATCCCAAGGCTCCATCGACCTGTCGTAGCTCAAGTGGTTCGACTCGTAGCTCAAGTGGTTTGACTCGTCTTAGGGTTAGGTAACTTGGGCCTTTGAATTTCTTCGTCGCACGTTGTCGGAGTCAAATACGACGCTGTGGTCCGTGAATGGCAGGGAGCAAGTGGTCGAATGTGTGTGCAGCTTTGCGTAAAACTCCCGCGACGACGGGGCGCGTGTTGTAGCGCCTAATTTCGCGTGCCAGTTTCCAAATACGATGCACAACAGACAGAGATGAACAGCGGAATCCGACAACCACGCACGCACATGACTTCGACTTGGGTTGATTAATGGGTAGAACCGTCGAGCCCCAAGAGGAAGCTGTTGTGAAGGACGGTTATCGTCAGCCTTAACGTCAGCCATGCGCACCCACGTGCAAACTGCTTCTCACGATAATCGCGACAAAGAGCGTTTGCGGAAGTGGCCCTTCACCCCAACAGACAAATTCGCAACCGAATAACTAATCCACACCGTGAACGCCCGTTACCCAAACGTGTTCTTGTCAACGGGGGAGAAGGGGACAGTGCGTCGTGTAGAAACACAGAACGCAAGTGTTGGACGCGCCCCCAGACATAGTTGCCGGTCCACGTCTCCACCGATTAGTGGTGATGTACGCAGCGAAAATAAATTGGGCCATAACCTTAACGTTTTGAACGCGATGCGTCTACTGGGTTCTACTGCTGCACGATGGCAACACTACGTGCGAAGAGTCTACTCCAGTACCACACCGCCACAGAAAGCTGTGTTTGGTGTTACCTCGGCAAGCAAACATGCATCTGCAGCATTTAACTCTGTTTGGGTCGTTGTGCACATTTCGATGGCTTTTGATGCGTGCGTGCACACAGAATGTTGCACCACCTTCTGGCCTCGTGTCGCAGCTTCTACATGATTCACTGGGGGGGGGGGTTACGGCTGTCTGCTGCGCATACAGCGGTGGGTACGTGTACATATAGTCTATGTCATGTACGTCCACCTGTCGGAAGTACCTTAGAACAGTAGGTTGGGTTCAACCGATGCAACACATGATAACATAGATATGATACAGGATTGTTATGGTGGTGGAGTTGAGGGAGGCTTGAGCCCCGAGTGCGTAGGTATTGCGAACACAAAAACCACAACACCTACTGCATCATCAAAACAATGGCCCGCAAAACAATTGCTTGCGTAGAACATGGTCTCACAAGGTCATCAATAGTCCATAGACTATAGTGATCTGATGTTGGCTGTGTGTGCTTCTTGGAGGAGAGAATGCGCACACAACACTACACGAGTAACGTTGGGCGCCGCCACTCCCTCCTGCCTGTGCCGTGTGTGCGTGTGTGTGTTGTCTGTTGTGTCTCAATTGCGATGTGGTTGTTGCTTGACTACTGCTGTAGCAGCAGCGGTCGCTCTTACTAGCCAACCAAGCCGCCCGATCAATCAATCAATGTAGTTGGAAGACGTCAGGCTTCTTCAGCGGATGAGCCGATGAATTATAACACCGCGAGCACGGGCAAGCGACAGGTAGGGTGATTGAGTTGGACGCCGCTCCTGCGCTGCCGCTCGCTCCTCCTTCCATGGTTGATGTCAAGGGCGTGTCTGTGTCTGCTGGTGCTGCCTCTCCCCTCCGCCCGCTCAGCGCAGCGCGACACATTGGCAAATATGTGCATATAGTCTATAGACTAGACTCTATGCATGTCAACCATGCAGGATCGGTCTCGCTTTCATAGCGTGACCCGTGCATCTCGCATATACACTGCAGCAAGCAGTC
>CACKRE030005254.1:59828-80420 GCA_902602495.3 Ectocarpus sp. CCAP 1310/34
CTTCCCGATGATAAATTGTTGTCGCGGAAAATCGAAAATCGTGCTGAATTTTGACTTACAGTCAGTACTCCTGTTGCTGCTCGTTTTGTTTGCATGTGAATGTATTGTGAGCAGTCGATGAGGGCACCGGAAGATACGGAGCTGCAAAGCGCCGTCACCGAGGCTCTGTTGCCGAACGTTGAGAAGATTAAAACGTTCTTCAACCTTGCACGAGATGTGGAGCAGGTGAGCCACCTTATGCACAGCAGTACTGCTGCACAGCACCAGCTGTGTGAGATGTTCTACCTCGCAGGAGACGGCTGTACAGGCGGCGGGAGTCGGTTAGCTCGTCCGCTCCATTTACAGATGTTCATGTGCAAACGCACCGTCCGTGAATCTCAATCTTGTCACGCGTTTTCCTCAGCGTTCGGATCGGTATGATTACTTCATGCATAGACAACGCGTATACTGCAAGGGGACGTTTTCTTATGCACACAACATGTGGTGGTTCACGTTGGCTAATCTGGGGGTGCAGGCAGAACTACTGCGACAAGTTGGGAACGGAGTGCAGGTTCGTCTTGCCAGTATGTAGCTAGCATAGATAAATAAAAACACAGAAAGAGAACCCGTTCAAAGCATTTAACTGTGACGACCACAGCGGTCAGTCGAGTCGAAGGGGTCTGCTTTGTTGCTTTTCTCGGGACTCGGGATCGTTCGCCACCGCTGTCGGTGTGTAAGTCTACGCGTGCATTTGCTGGAAATACAAATAGTATGCGGAAAACCGAACGTGACGTGCTTGTTGGATGAGTAAAACCGCAGTGCCAGTTGTACCGGAGGAAGAGCACAAATGACAACGAGTGTTTATGCATGGTTAGCAATGCTGGCGCGTGCGTATTGTCGTGTCTGTGCTGTGGAGAAAGTTGCTAACTGTGGTCGTCGTCCAGGTGTGTCTATTGCACCCACAGCACCAGTAGATGTAGATCAACCGACCTGCTGCTGTTTTGGCAATATCACTCATAAAAGACGGAATAACTGGTGGGAGATATGGGCAGGGTTACATAGCGCCCGCCTTCGTGGGCTGTCCGATTTACAGGTAGGTTTGTTGCAGTAGCGACCACGTCGGCTTGTCGTGCAACAGACATCTGCTTGTTGCATTTTGTAATTGAAAAGTCATCTTGTTGCTACTGTTCATGTGCGACTCGTGCAGCTGACGCCGGCTCTGCTGAGGAGACTGGCAGGTCTTGGCTCCATCGTGGAGGCCCCGCTGTTGGCGAGTATGCTGACCGAGCTACTGCAGGCTGTACTCGAGTGGGACCAACTTAAGGTTAGTTGAGTTGTCAAGTTGTACGTTGCTCATTACTTGCTGTGTGCATCATCTATACAATACAACTTGCTGTTTTCGCCTTGTGACGTGAGCTGGCTGGCTCGAGCTGGTCATTCCGGCCGCTGTTTTGTTACCAGTTCGAGCACCCGCTGTCGTCTTTTTTCTCCAATGAGAAATCGGGCGACTCAGTGGAGTTGACGTGTATATGGTTCATCAGCCCTTGCGGCCGCGCATCCACTATCATAGTAGCGCTCCCAGGCCTTACCAAGGCCGACAGACACACAGGAGGCAGCTGTGTGCCATTTTTTCTCTCTTGTCCTGTTGTTCGTTCGTTCGTTCCTGTGATGACTGGATGACTGGGTTAGAGAACAGGAGTCGTCAATCGCACCGCACATCGGGGAGAGTTAGAGCTTCGAATCTCAACCTTCCTGACGTGCGAGACTGGTGTAGCGTTTGAGAACAGGGCGATTTGCAGCACCTGCGAACACAGCAGTATTATATAGTGAGAAGTGCTGCTAACATGTACATGATGTACCTTGCAACGTGAATCCGCCGGAGAAAGATGTGTTTATTGTGAAGTTGAATGCACAAATCGACCACAGCAGTGGCGGCGTTTATTTTTGTCCCCGCCGTCGCTTGAAGTAAACCCACCGTATACAGATGTGGACTAGTCAAGAAGCACCACTTTTTATAGACCCGTGTTCTGTGGGTTGTGTTGTGCGCGAGTAGTGCGGTTTTACGATATGGTTGTTCGTTGATATGACCGTGATACTGCTGTGCCGTGGCCACTCGCACTTGACAGAAATGGCGATCAAACACCAGAGAGAGGCAGGAGAAGAGGCCCGAGTATCCACGATTATATGCACATTGTCGTGTTGCCGCTCGTGTTATACTTCCTTCCACGATGGCCATTGTGATGATACAAGTACAAGATAGCCGGGACCCTTCGAAGTTCGACTCTTGTTGTCTTGTCCTCGTACTTGAAAATCTTCCTCTCCCAAACCTTGAACACGTTACTGCTGTTCCTTCCCTTCTCTCCCCCTCTACTCCTCTCCTCCTCTCCTCCTCCCCTCCTCTTCTCCTCTCGGCGTTTGACGGAAATTGGCGCGGTAATCATGATGGCAGATGATGCGCCCGCAGATTCAAAACGACTTCGCCACGTACCGGAGATATTTCTCCAGGCTCAAGAGGGAGCAGGAGGCCGGCTTGCTGTCGGAACTGCCCGTTGCCGACACAGACGCGAATGCCATCTCGATGTTCATCGCTGAGGTGCGTGCCGTATCCAGCCGCTGAACGCCGGCTCGTCGTGGACGTTTTTTTGCTGGCCTGTGATGGTGTGGCTTCCCCCGTTGTTTGGGTTGTTTGGCTTGCACCCACTATTTCAAGGTTCGACTTGATGTTGTTAGCACTTGCGGGAGTGAACTGAGAGTAGCGGTGTCTGTTCGGGAGAATTTTCCGGCGCGGGGTTGTGGGTGTGTTGTCTGTTGCGTGTGTCCCTTTTCTGGCAGGAAGTTGTCTCAGACTGATCTCTCAGACATCAGACATGATCATGTTGCGTGCCGTGTCGCCGATGTTCATTCTGGTACATAGCTCACGCACGCGCGCGCATGTCATGTCTGTTGCTTAGGTGTCGATTACCCTCGTTTCAAGCCGTCGCCTTGAAGCCCTTTTCAGTCATCCCTCGCTCCTTCCCGACTTCTGCCAACGTGCCCTCCTTGAGTACTACACGCAGCAGTACCGCAGTACAGCAGTACAGCAGTACCTCAGTGTAGTACGGGTGTCCCTTTTCCTCTCGATTTTTTGTATTGCTGATGTATCTACTGTGTGTCCGTCTTTTGTTCTTCCGGCATGTTTTTGCACTTGGGCTGGGCTGGTACGCGTGCAGAACGTACCGATGATGGTGATGCTGTCCAAGGTAACGGCCAAGACGGCTGAGGAGGTACCGCAGGTCCAGAATGTCATCGCAATAGTGGCGAACATGTGCTGTGGGATGGTGCACAGAAGGGCTTACACGTGAGTGCACCGCAGAGCATTTTGTGACGTGTATGTCCCTTGGCCACCATGCGAGATGCTTTCTTATGTGTTGCTCTCCTTGTTGTACTTCCAGCGTCTGGCCTTGCTCAATGTCTTTGAAGCACGCTCACAGTGTCTTCTAGAAGTACAAAGTAATACGTGTGCGTGTTTCTCCCGTATGCATATTCACGGGTATGTCCCGCATCTTTGCCTGTCACGTTCCTTTATCGTCCTTTGACGATGCCTCGCACTGCCTCCGAAATGTATCAATCGTGATGTGTGATGCGTGATGGCAGGAACGATGCTACGAGTCGGAAACTCCTCATGGCCATGACGAGCGCCGCCGTGCTGTACGATAGAATTACAGACTCGGGAGTGTTCGTGAGGAGATCACACATCGGGGTGAGTGGGTGTGGTGTGGCCGGTTGTCTTCCACACGTACATGTATTAATGGCGGATTTATTGCATGTTATTGGCCGGTCCTGGGATTTTTTGTTAGTGTTTGTGTTGCCAGGACACGGATGGTCACTGATGTTGCGGTGCGGTTGGCTTGGAACTGAGCAGGATAACGTCTAGTTTTCTAACAGGCCAGCTCCCCAAATGACCGTGGTGTTTTTGCCCGTGTTTTCAAGCGAGTGCCGACATATCCCACACGCCTGTTCCACGTTGCAGGTTCAGCCACGAGTATTGTCTGGGTACCTGCAGTCGTCAATTTTCCTTGAGATTAAGCACCCTTCGACGCGCAAGCTGGTCCTCCGTGCCTGCCTACACCCTGCACCTAAGTGCTCATGCTCCCTTGTCTGGCATTGTCATGGCCACGATCAGGTTTCAAAGTGCATCAAAGTGCTCAACAAGCATGGTGGCGCCACGGGGGAGCAACTCCGGGCAACTCTCCGGTATTCCACGATGCACTACAACTCGGACACCACCCCCAAGAACATACGCGATGCACTCGCGAGATGAGGCGGAAGGAACAGCTTGGGGGGCTACCTAACCCTACCTGTATGGTATGTGCTGGGTGGTTGTTGTGTTCCAGTTTGTTGCACCTGCACTTTCTGCCTGGAAACAAGGAGCGCCGTTTTGGTGAAAAACGTTGTGGTACCTAAATTACCGTGTGCGTGGTTCATTATGTATGTCATGTTGCGTGCCGTGAGGTGCATGTTAGTGGGGAATGTGTATCAGAAATTGCAGTGTCGTATCCGTTTGTTTTGTTTTCTTTCTTTTACTTTTATATTCTATTTGTGGTGGCCCTTGCCGCTTCAGTACTGCTGTGCAAAATGGCATGGCATCCCCCGTGCCACACTGGCCGATCGATGCATTTGCCAGTGAATCGTGAAGTCCATCTCATGTGCTTGTGGCTGTTTTCGGCTTGTCCCGTCACCGGTAGCAAAGCAATTCCGAAAGGACCACACCACACCATATCACACCGCACCATGCCGTTTCCTTGCTCAAGTAGGGGTGGGGTCGTGCTGGGATGGCACGTGTTGATAATAATAATGTTTTGTTCGGGGTTGGTGGTTAGTTTTTCGTACAATGCTGCCTTGACTCTGTTGCGACCGAGAATTGAGCCGTTGTTGAGCCTTTCGAGGGTTAGGGCCGGCTGTCCGTTGGAGCGTTTTCCGTTGGTGTTCGTCGCCAACTACAAACACAGCAGTAGAACGTAGTGTCTTTTGTCTTCCGGGGGTGAACTGTCCGTCGAAAAATGTTGAAATGTGTCCGTTTTTTAGCACAGCGATGGTGGTGGTGAGCGAAAGAAGACGCGCCTAGCCCGCTCGTCCTACATGCTCTGATAGACGGAACTCGTGCACTTTGCATAGATGAGTCGCAGGTGCCTCTCCGCCCGTGTTTTTATTTTATTTATATGGTATACTTGCATGCAGTGATAGTAGAGGTAGATGGAGGTGTAATCTGCTCTTCTGGCGAGCCTTCGTTCTTCTTGTTGTGCGTGAATGTTGGTGTGAGGTACCGTATCATATGCGTCATTTTGTCTGGTCTATGAGTCTATGAGCATTTTATTTCGCGTACGCGTCACGCGTACGTGTGCAAGCTGTTTCCTATTCGTCCAAGCAATGGTTTCTACTGATCGAGCTCGAGCCCTGCCTCTCCAGGCTGCACGTAACATCGCGTCGTTTGCATGTGCCGTGTTCCTTTTCGCTGAGGTACCCGGCCGGGCAGTTGGGTACCTTGCGACCGAACTACGGCTGGCTGGTAGTCTGTTCCTTTCTCGTATGCAATACGATGTGTGATGATTCCATTTCCTATTTTACACACCAGGAGTGGCTCGAACAACCCTCTGGTCTATAACACATGTGCGGCAGGACCGCACGCAAAAAGGAGACCAACTTGTAGTACGAGACCCTCGCTCTAAAGCCGTTTACCATTGACAAAGTCATTGAACATGTACAGTAGTGTCCAGAAGAGGTCGAGTTCTTGGATCACATCGGCCACAAGAAAGACGGAACCTCGTTGTGTTCGCAAAACTTGGGTGCTGAGGCCACTTTTGGGTGTTGTCGCCCAGGCACCATTTCCTCGTCGTTGTCGCGGTGTTGTCATGTCGTGTCATGTCGTGTCATGTCATGTCATGTCATGTCACGTTATGTCATGTCGTGTAGTCTTGCGGTTCGCGTTCCAGGACCGGACCTGTTGTGTAGCTTCGTGACGCCTGCAGGACAATTTCTCACCCACCTTGTTGGATTATCATGAAAGCTTGAAGCATGGGGACATCTTTGCGACGACGAGCAGGAAGTTATGGTGAGTGTGTGCGAATCACCAGCCCGCATACTGTAGGTCAGACAGAACCCCGGTCGCTACCTTCACGTACCTCTTCCCCACTTGTACTTTATGTCGAATGATGGAAGTCCACGATGATGTTTTGTCGCGAGCAGCAGGCAGGGCGAATCCCACGAAGGGCAACTCAGAGCAATTGCTCACGACCCGCTTTTTCAGGGTATTGTCAGCTTGTTGAGGAACACATTTCTGAGGGGATATAAAATGCAATTGATCACAAAAGTCGGTCATCTGGGTGGTAATGATCACACTAATACTACCGTCCGTAGGTTCCAACCCTAAACTATACAACTGTAAAATAGGAGGCGTCGTTACTCTTAAGCCACCGTGTACCAACAGGCACATGCGGTAGGCGCTACTGCTGACTGGTACTTGACACCAGGGCCCGAAACGTACGACCACGTGTGTCAAATAGGAGGAAAGAATACAACATTTGCTCTCCGCCCCCATCTACTCTGTATACCTACCGTCAACTCCCACCGTGCCATAGATGAACACCGTATGGCGCTCCAGACGTGCGCCGGAAACGCCATGAATTACCCACCACCTGAATACGGCAACCAAACTACACGACGACGGGTTGCAAAGCTTTGTGCCTCATGAGAGGTGTCAAAGTCAGCGGTCTCATGCAAACATGGTCTGGCAGCACGCAATATGGGCAATGAATTGCGGGAACATTGTTTTGTTGGGCCACCTAGTCTTCTAGACTACTTGTTTGTACAGAGACTCTGTTGACTTCGACTAGTCGTGCCCGTGCCAAACTGCTCATGCCCAATGGCGAACCTTTTCTCGGCAGAGTCGTCTCGTGATGAATACTGTTGTCGCTTCCGCACGATGAAAGGGGTGCTCAATAGGATCCATGTATTAGTCCGCGGTCCGAGGATGTACATATAGTCTAGTCTATGTCCATCGGGCCATCGGGAGCGCTATACGCCACCCTTCATCAGCATCCTTTGAAACCTAGGTAAACCTCACTTGTACAATGTACAGCAGAACATTGTTGACAGAAAAACGTGCGTGACCCGTGACGGTGCAATCAGCAACAACTGATGGGCATTTGGGCGGTATTGACAGGGGTTGCCGAAAGCGAGAGAAATAGACTAGACCACATAGCTGCTCAAACAACGACGAGAGCTGTCTTGTAAGCGCCAGCCCCTCATCTCCGGTTTCTCGCTATCGTATCATCCTGGCGCACGTACACCCTCGCTGATTACGCGCAGAGCGGGTAGGCAACGCGTTGAGTTCGAAGCGGCATACAAGTCGAAAGGAAGGGTGGTCTGGTCATCAGCAGCAAGCGGCAGACGCATGAACAGAGTGGATCGTGCAGATACAGCAGTATCATCTGCGGAGGATCCAAACGGACAAAGAGGTTCTGATTCTTCGGAGCCCCAGGGTACTCTCGTTTCATATTATCGACTGTTGAGCCCCTGTGGCAAGCCTGTTGGGAGGCAGTGGAGCTCGCCATCCCCACGCGTTGCCGACGCCATCACCCCCAAACTTCCACCCGTCACCCTCTCTAAGGTATTTGTTGAGCCGGGCTATCAGCTCGCTGCGGTTGACCGCGGTGTGTGCTCATTGAGTGTGTGCGTGTTGGTTGCCTGCTCTAGGCATAGATTACCATCGTGTGGATAGATTCCTGCCACAGAGCTTGGCGAAGCAGCACCCAGCAGAGAGAGGACGCTTGTGGACTAGACAAACGTGTACTGTGGTTGCCTCACCAGCTGTCGTGAGTAATCATGCCCGCGGTCGCTGCCTGCTAAAGTATCCGCTGGCATTTGTGTGCCGAAGCTCACAATTGCAATGTTTGTTTTTGTATCGAAAAGTGCCCTTGTACACTCTAAATGTGGGACAAACTCACGAGCAGCGACCAATGGCAGCTGGGATTGTAGTTTAGACGGGCCAAGGCAAGCGAGGCTGCGTTCAACACAAAAACACAACACCGCCCCGACTTGTTTCACACGTTGTCTCAGGGGCCTCTATAATCACCATGGTTGAAGAGGTTGGTTCAGACATCATGGCCGCGCGAGAGCGCATGATCGCGAGGCGATTTGGAGGGGCGAACGCCACTCGGACAGGTGGAGTACGGAGGAAAAAGAAGAACGTCCATAAGACGGCGACTTCCGGTGAGCCAAGGGCAAGCAAACAGCTGTTATAGCCGACAGCAGGGTCAAGAGTCGAGAGGATGCAACACTTATTTTTGCGCTGAAAGCTATATGGTATTTAGCAACGTCGCGAACACATTCCCTAGCCCTAAAGCAGTGCATGGTATGACCCCGTTTGCCCCCTCGCTGACCAAACCAGGCATCTCTACCTCTTGTTGGATACCCTCTTTGACAATGATACATGTTTTGATAAAGGACAAAGGGTGCTATTGCATGGTTTTGAACATGCCCTCAAGAAGCTCATTATCAGGACATCCTCTTGGTCATGTCGCGTGCACGGATGGTTGGGTCATGGGGTTATTTCGTTGTTTCTGGATCCGGTGGGACTCTTGTTGTATCGTCATTGGTACGCAATGTTGGTATTCCACCCTCCCAGTGGGGCGATCCGCAAGATGCAGACGAATGTGGCCTCAAACGAATGTCCTTCGTATCTAAACGAAACTCGTGGGGTGTTACGCGTCTCCTATGCTGTCCTCCCGATATAAAGCTAGGCTCTCTCATGCACAGCGGCAGATCCCCCCAACAGTGCTGTCATTTTGACCAACTCAACGTGTGTAGAAACTCACGCCAGAGATGCAGCAGCACGAGAAGTTGGAAAGGTGAGCGAGAAATCTCTCCGCGCTGCTCTACACGAGTGACGTCAAGGATCTATCTATGCACAGCTGTCATGATGAAGTGGTTGGATGGCACTGCACTCGTGGGTGTGAGTTCGAAAGCCACCGGTTGCTCGGTTTCTTACCAGTTGAACGAAAAAGTCCAGGTCGACCAAGCCGAAGGACTCAACAGCCGGGCCGCACGACTGTGGTTGAAGTGCAAGTGCTCGTTAGTATGTTTTCGCCCTCATTTCTAATTGAAACCGGGTTCGTTCGCTCGAACGTCCTGGTCGTTTGAGAATTCACGAGTAGCCATACTGTAGCCATTGCCGAACTACAACTTTTTACCCAACTGACGTTGCGCGCCGCGATCAACACTATGCAGCGGTAGTCACTCTTGCTCTCATCTTGGAAGCTGCTGCTGTTCTCATAATGTCGCCAGCGCATGGCACGCTCATGCGTATGATACCGCCCTCCGCGGCTGTAACGGATCTAATTTTTCTTTCGCCCGACAACTGTTTTGCTGGGCCCGCTTCTGCCGAGCGAATTCATAGGAATCGGCGGCCTAGATTGGATGTCGATGGTAGAGATCACGCCGTGTGCCATGTTCGGAATAGTACCGTGCGGGGCTGACAGCGCTAGATCGCGGCCAATGACAGCTGTGGCGTCGGCTGTTGGTTCGGTGGTTACCGTTACCTCTCCCACCCAAGTATTAATGGTATGGCTATTTGCTGCCTTTTGTATCTCTTCCCTCGAGGAGTCGCTCATGCCTCTGAGCTGCTTGCTGGTCTTGGGGGATGGTTTGTGTCCCATCGCGTCGCATTTTTTTGCCGGCTTTGGACCGTTTCAACTCAACCCTGCACCGAAAAATCCATTTGCAAACTAAACGGCTGTAAATGGCACGTCAGTCGATTCGCGACATCTTCGAATCTAGATTTTTTGTTTGGGAATGTGGAATGTTCGACGGAAATGAGCAACAGGAGTGGTAAGCTTGCCTGAGGGGCGCTTCCTGCTGCGCTGCGCCGACCGCCATACTTGAGTTGTACGCATGCGTGAACCGAATGCTGTCCTCCAGGAATCGAAGGGAGAGGCAAACAGTAGCCAACCACGCGACATGATCTCCTTCTTCTCGGCAGATATGCTGAGCACGTGCAGTTCACAGAAACGTTAACTGAAGGCATGGTAATGGTGAAAGGTTGTCCGCACTCAATGATGATTCGCCTAAGTTCGCATCGCGCAGTCGGTTGCCCGCACCCCTGTTGGTGTAAAACACGACCTCACCTCTTGATGCTGTTGTGCGGTGTTGCATGACGTTGTTCTGTCCAAATATACGGGTATATATCTTTCCCTTGTGGTGTCTCCGTGATCGATGCGGTCCGCGATGACGACGTAGGTTTTGACTGGACTGTATCTCTCTTTTCCGTCTCCCTTCCATTCTACTCTTTTGCAGACGACAAGAAGCTGACAACGACCCTTAAGAGGATCGGCGTGACCAACATCCCGGCCATCGAGGAGGTGAACATGTTCAAGAATGACGGCGAGGTTATCCACTTCGTAGGGCCCAAGGGTGAGAGAAGGGATACTGAAGAACAGCAGTACACCGAATGACATGCACATGCGCAAGTGGCATGCGTTGGTGGACGAAAATCCAAGCGGCCTTGGAAATTTTGGATGATAAATGGTACCAGTAGATAGTAGTTTTTACTTTCATTTGTGTTTCCTCCTTGTGTGCTATATATGGCGTGTGTCTTTACAAGCCTGTTTGAACGATGGCCCGCACGTGAACGTGGATCGGTTGTGCAGCCCAATCTTCGCAGGCATCTTTCATGTGCGTTCCCTCACTTCTTTCGATGCCTGGTACCAATAGAGTCGTCTTGAGTATTCAGGGCATGTAGTCGCCACGTTGCACGGAGCTATGCATATCTGTTGGAAAAAAGTTGACCTCGCGCATTGCCCTGTTTCGGCCATGCTTTTATCACACATTTTCCAAATATTTCCGGCTTGCGTGATCCGCCGCAAGTGGCCGTGAGTCTTAGAGGGTGAACTCTGACGTCGCAATATCAATACCGTCTTGTCCCTTGGCTGTTCTCCCACTGGTGGACCCGCTTCTCTCTATTTGCTTCTGTTGCGTGTTCGCTTGTTGTTTGTGTTCCCAATGAAATAAATGGCAGTTCAAGCATCTGTGGGCGCGAACACGTACGTCGTGAGCGGTCAATCGGAGACCAAGAGTGAGTGCACCTAGGTACCCGATTCGCCTACGAAGCAAACGCGCGCATTTTCGCGATCAAACGTGTGTCGAGGCTCTACTATTTAGAGTGGATGCAACACATCTGCGCTCATCAAAGTATGGGATTTATCTATGCGCCAAAAGCGCTTGGGATTCCATGAATCCCGCCGCAGGGTGTGTGCCATGGCGTGTTGTACTAGAATACTCTGTGCTGGCGTAGTGCATGTTCTGTTCGGTCTGTTCCTTTCGAACCACGTTCCACCAGAGCTACCGTGGCAAGCTGCCAACAGTCTGCGCGTGGTTCGTAGTTTTACCTTTTGATCCACTGGCGGCGATGTTTGCTTGCATCGTAACGTCGCTGCATCGACCTGACCGACTGTTTCTTCATGGTGTGGAAATTTGTGTACCGTGTGTCGATCCTTTTGTAACGTAACAGAGTTGCAGGACCTCCTCCCGGGCATCATCAACGAGCTTGGACAGGAGAACCTTGACCAGCTTAAGGAGATCGCCGGCAACTTCCCCGGGGGCGAAGCGGGCGCGGGAGACGACGATGACGATGTGCCCGACCTCGTCGAGAACTTCGAGGAAGCCTCCAAGTAACTAGCTCCAAGGCACACTCTGTAGCTAGCTTGCTTGTGGGTGTAGCTTCGTGGGATGGGGTCTGGTGGGGGGGGGAAGGGAAGGGAACTTCGGGGGGGTTGCCATCCCTTTTTTGGTCTTTCGTTGGAGCCTTTGTTGGAGCATGATCGCTCTCATTCTCGGTGTCGGTGTATCGGTGCGACTCGATTTCGATTTCGGGGTGTGCGACAGCAGGCATCCGCTCTTCGCCGTGATTGGTTTCATTCCGCAGCTTGCGCACACCGCAGTGGCATATTGCTGGAAGCGAAACGTGACTGGTCCGAGTCCAACACCGCTTTCTTTGGACTAGGTACTGCAGATTGTCGCGTGTCAGATGTTGCTTGGAGAACACGGGCCCGCGTGGTGCCCCGTGGTGGGTACAGTGTAGTAGTGTAGCTGGGCGGTGGTCATCGGCTTAGGCTACAAATAGCGCCCTTTTTCGCCGTCCGTTGGGCGACTGCTGCTCAGGTTAATCTGTGTTGGTATCTCGTCTTCTTGTAGCTGACAAGGTGCTTTCTTGCCATGTTTTTACCCTTTGGTACACATCGCTGTGGTTCCGATCTACACTCCCCAATGGTCGGTCATGAGTCAACTGAGGTTTGTTCAACGCCGCAATTTTATCTCCTGCCAACAGCTGTTTTTCATCATCGCTGCCAGTGATGTTTTTAAGAGCCAACCCTACAAGCGACGGTTTACAGTACATCCATCCTCCAGCTTGTGGCAGGAGCTGTATTGCTGTTTTGCTGTTTTGACCATGTGCATAGAGGCGTTCTCGCCAAGGTGTACGCGATGTGAACAATTTTTCGAATTTGGTGAAGTTTCGGATGGCGTCCATCGAACGGTCCGCCACATCCACAATCGAAGCACGCAATTCATTCCTGTAACTGCCTTGCATCGGTTTTGGTTGAGGCACTGCCCAAATTCCGTTGCAGACAACATGATCCAGTATGCGTGCGTTAGGTATGCCAAGGCAGCTAGCTGGTGATGTTCTAGTTCGTTTATCGTGTGGTGTGGTTATTCATCCACACACACACGTCGACAGCGGACCACACATCGAAAGAAAAGTGTTGACAAGAAAACACCTAGAACAAGCAATGACAGACCCCAGCACCTACTAGTATCATATCTGCAGCGCCGAAGCACACCAATCCACCGTCGAGTCGACCTAGGGTCGGGAATGAAAATCGAAACACAGCATCCGCAAAACAGTGAGGCCTTTTTTAACAGTCGGGGCTCACTGTTGTGTAGAGCTCTAAGCGCGAACGGGATAGCATAACCAGCTCCATCTTCGGAGTGCTGATGTGGGGCTCAAGAAGACACATGATTCCCTGTGCTAACAAAATTCCTGGGTGGACACCCCCAAGCTGTGATCAAGCAGTAAGCACGGTTGCAGCAGTGTCGCGTCGTGGCTACCGCACATCCTCTTGGCACCGTGGAACTCTTCCGAGATGTCATTTTATCTGCTCTAGTTGCAGATTGCCGTTTCAGGTTTCAGGTGGGGTAGACGTGTCCAACAGTCGTTGTTAGCCGCACAGCAGTAGCCAGCACGAGATGCCTACGCCCAACCATATGTACTGCTGTACACGCAAACACGCGGATGTTTTCGAACTTTTTCGGACAATGTTTCGTCCCGTGGGTGTAGCATCTCTAGAGAACACAAAAACAAATACCAATGAAGGGGTTCCCCAAGAAAGGACAAAACAGGTGCTCTGCTCTGCTCTGCTCTGCTCTGCTCTGGCGAAGTGAGGTGAGGTAAGTATAATGTATCAGCCACGGCCAGGCGGATTGTCAATTCATATATACGGGGGAACAAACACAACTTGAAGCGACTCGTCAAAAAGGTAGGGGCAGCCCTCAAGAACATGGCCGTGGAGCAGTAGTCTGTGCCGCTGCGGCATAGACAGAAGCCTCCTTCACACAGCAACGAATCTTCCACGAACATCCTCAGTTTTTGTATGCACGTCCTTGCCTTCTTGAACTTCTGTCATTCCGTCCGCATCTCACTTGCACCCAAACAAGACACATTCCCGGCCACACTGACTGCCACAACACAAAGAGATTAGCGTGTCATCCACCTTACGATATTCTGTAAAAGTTGGTACAAGACTCACACAATTTTACCTCGACGGTAGAATCATGACCCCAGCATCTCACCGACGGCATGCACTGCTGTTGTGCGCCAAGCCCAGGTTCTACCATACACGGGTTTTTACCACAGGCGCCCAAAGACACAGACAAGTGTGGGGATATCCACACCATTATCAACCCTAATCTATCGAGCCTACTCAAGACCTGTTACACCTTCCATGAATCATGCAACACTCGTCTTTCGCCTCTTGCCCGCACTCCCGCTCGCCGCCACGGGGGAAATCGCCTTGATCTTTTTCACTTTTCTGCCCTCTTCCTCTCGCCCGCTGTCCCCCCCTACGTTTGGTTCCTCGTTCTCTGATGCTGCCCTCTTCTTCTTCCTCCTCTTCGTATCACCACTCGCCGTCGCCGCTTCGGCAGCCGCCGCTGCCTCCTCTGCCTTGGCCTCCTCCTTGAGTTTGCTGAGCTGCTGCCGAATGAGCGGCCGGGGCTTGCGCTTCTTGGCCTGCGAATGAGAGTTCGACTCCTTGCCCTCGCTCTCGCCCGCTGCCTGTTCCTTTCCTGCACCCGTCGCCTTCTTGACGCGTGGTGCCGGAGGGAGGTCACCGATGTTGCTGTACACTGGCAGGGCCACCGAGTTGGAGCACTTGATGTTGATGGCCTTGACGTTCTTCCACTTCCGAGGGATCTTCTTCACCACCGCAGCAACCCCGATCATGAGGTTCTCTACCACCTGGTCCTCCGTCATGGACGTGTTCGCCAGCTTCACGGCCCAGCAGTCCCCGTGCGACCCCACCAGGAAGGCGCTGTCTCTTGCGCGGGCGATCTGCTTGGCGAAAGACGTTCGGCGCTCGAGCTTTATCGGCACGGGCTGCTTCTTGACCTTGAGGAAGGTCTTACCGAGGGCCTTGGTGAGCATGGGCAGGATGCGGTCGTCGGCGAGGAACAGATCGAACTGCGACAGAAGCTGTCGGCGATCTTTGAAATCTTTGTACTGAGTACGGAGTTTGTCCAGCTTGATGATCTGCGGCGGGAGCGGCGCGGGGCGGGGCGGGGGGAGCATTCAGGATATAGGATCAGCAGTTGTTGAGCAGCTACACAGCAGTGCCTGCCATTGCCTGGGCGGTAGCCAAAAGACAGCAGTGGCAACATGTCTTGAAGGGAGCTGCAAATGCTGTGTCGTCTATCGTGTTAGCGTGATCGCACGATCAGCAAATGCCGAACAAGTTCGTCGGCATAAAAGCACAGCAGTCCTTATTATTAATAGTCAAGAAAACAGAGCGGTCCACGACGATGCGGCGCAATCAAATGTTACCGACCTTTCATTTCATTTCGGGCACACGCGATACATATGCATGCAGGAAGAGGATCGTCTGGGCCAACCGCTGCACACGGTAGCCATGGACAGACCAAACAAAGCATGCGAGCTATTGGAAACGCTATTATCGAAGCCAGGGGTGTCCTCTCAGTTTCTGCGGACTACAATACTGCTGTAAAACCACACAGACAGGACAAATGGTGCTGTAATCCCACCGCATGGGCGATGGACACTGGTTCATGCTGTCAGCCGCAATCGAAGATGGTCACACGTGAGATGGAGTTGACTCGACAGTATCGTTTCCATCTGAGGGTGGCCAGCTGTGGCTACACAGCTTCCCTGCTGTTGTGTCTAGTACTTACCTCCTGGTTTCAAAACATAGACACACGCTCCCGCAGGTGAGCTGCGCCACCCAGACACCATATCATACCTTCGTGAGGCCTTCCACCGGTTCCTTCTCCGCCATCTCCTTGATCCAGACCTTCGCATTGTCCTTCACGATAAGGCACATGTCGCAGTCCTCTCGTTTTCGCAAAGGGTGCGGTATGGCGATCGGGACCGGCTTGGCCTTGACGTCGCCAGGGATCTTGTGAAGGGATATCTGAGCTAGCACCACCTCCCCTTCGTCTTCGATCAAACTCTGCTTCCCCGCCGCGGAGCTGTTGACGTGCTTCAGCAGAGCCCTCGCGGCGCGTCGTACTTGAGCTTCGTCGAAGCTAACCATCTTGTCTAGCTGTCTCTCTCTCTCTCTCTCTCTCTCTCTGTGTTGTCCTCTGGCGCTCTGTCTGCTCTCTGCCACCGCTTATTTCTGAGGGGACGCACAGACAGGAACTTTTGAAGATGACAGGGCGATATGTTGATACTGCTGTGCAGCGTCTCCGTGGAGAGAGATCACGACGAGGTTCGAGGAGAGGAAGCGAGCACGAACAAGACACACAGCAAGGCAACGGGCGTGCCTGTTCCACAAGCTCGCCCAGATGCTGCAGGGGTCACTTTCGCACGCCATGGTGTTCTGGAGGCTATTGTTGTGCACGCTGCTGATCTACGCTGTACCGCTGCACGCCCGCAGCAGAGCTTCTCTGTTCGAGTTTGTGGATCAAGTCACGGAGCTGTCGCCTTCGACCTTTCCCGACGTTGCGGCTTCGTCGGTGCCATGGGTGCTGGACTGCTACTCTTCTGCGTGTCCCCACTGTGTGAGGTTCGCGCCGACGGTGAGTCACTTGGATCTGCTCCTCTCTCTCGCTCTCGGCCCCCAAGCCCCCAACATGCGAAGAACATGGTGTGTGAAACATGAATTGCTCCGCTTCTGCAGCAGTAAATGTGCAAGTAGTGTAGAGTTCTGAGCGAATGTTCTCGAGGTTCCTTTCACTTTCCCCACGTGGCCTTCGGCGCATCCACGTATGTACAGCAGTATCCGCATCGACCTAACGAACCCAATCAAAGAAGATGTCTCTGCATTCGTTGACTTTGAGTCGCCTGTACGCGACCTGAGGGCTCGTGGGTTAACTGGAGTAATATACAAACACATTGTATGCATACGACGTGTGCGCAAGTACTTGCGCCGAAGGGACCTGTGGCCCTCTCCGGCCATCGTCGGAGCTGATTCATTCTGGGTTGGGTTAAGGTTGGGTGGTCCTGTTCCGTTGGGCCTTTGAACAGTTCAACAACAGCTAGCTAGCTCACTTTGAAGTAGGAGTCAATTGAACGCATCTGAGCACGGCTTAATCACCTAATCACATCAATTCCCTTCCCTTGGCTGTGCTGTGCTTGCAACGTGCTACGCATCGTATCCTTATCCTTGCTCCTTCTCCTCAACGTTGGCACCATGTGCTACACTACTCTGTATGCATATGCATGCAAATACTTGGTCATTATGCCATTTGCCATGTGCCATGTTCCATGTTGAACAATAACACGCATCGGAAACTGGAAAACCCTGGCGCGGCTTTTCAGTGGGAAAGGGTCGGGACGGCGCTGCGAGATACCCCAGTCCATGTGGGCGCCGTCAACTGTTTGAAACACCCCGAGCTATGCTCGTCATTGCACGTGCCGAGCTACCCTACCCTCATGGCCATCAACTCGCCGGGCGAGCCGGGAGGAACAGCTGATGAGCCCGCCAAGAAAGTGCTGAAGAAGGGGACCCACTCGTTCGAAGCCGTGATGGACTCAATCAAAGGAGAGTTTGCGGGCGTGCTGGAAAATGTAACGGTGCCCGATGCTGCTGGGGTTGAAATTGTTGATGTTAAGGTTGAAGGTCGAGAGAATGACCGGCGAGTGCGTGGGCAGAGGAGGGCAAGCGAGGAGAGAGGGGCGGGGGCACCATGTATCCTCCGTATTGAGGATGCTGCCGTCAGCGTCCGGTTCGTCCTGAGGAATGAGGTCTTCACGCAAGGGACGTCACTGGACGAGGAGCGAATGGGTGAGTTTGTCGGACGACTCTTCCGCAGCGCCACCGCTATGATACCTACCGTATGCCGTTACTAGTAGGGAGGGGTAATGAGCCGCGAGGTATAGCTCAACCTGGCGGTAGTCTATCTGCGATGCTGTGCAAGGTGCGAGATACGCTGCTTCCAGGCAGCAACGTAGCAATCGAACGCACAAGTCATTGCGTGCGGAATGTGTGTATCTTAACGCACCCGCTTCCGCGGGAAGTTTTTTGAAATATTAATATTACACATCAACGGTGGAGAACCACACAGCTCGCCTCTGCTACAGCAGCACCACCAAACGATCTGGACCTAAAAGTACTGACACAAGACACAAATGAAAAGTGGTAGCTTACGCGAATGCACTTGTAGAGCTGCTGGAACTGCTGTTTTGGCAATGATTCTCGTCTACCGTATTTGGCAGTACATGCATGCGAAAACGAATACCCGGGTGCATGGCACCAAAAAAAGGGCTCCCCTTGTGCAATTTTTACCGTGGCACAGGTTTGATTCCAGGTGACCCCTCCCCACACACCGAGGCACAGCAATAACAAAAGTATCCGCCACGAGCTGTGTCCATGCCCCGTCTTGTGTGGTGATTAACACCGACGAGAAGGCTGAAGGACGCTCAGAAATTGCGGGCGCGAGGGTCTGGCACAGCCTGAAAAAAAACACGCCGCGTGTGCTGGGATCAGTTTGGATTTGTTTTTTACAGGCGCAGGTTTTACCGATGATCCCTCCCCACACACCAAACGCACCGAACACACGGAACACACCGAAGCAAAAGCAGTGACAATGACATCATTCACGAGCTGTGTGTATGGCTCCCTTCCCTCGCCAGTGCTGTCTTGCCCCTCCCGGCGGTTTTGCGTGTTTAGCTGAGTGCTTCCTCTGTTTCTCCTGGTTTGAACCGAGCAACTGCTGCGCGTGTGTGGGTGGAAGATCCCCGATTTTTGTTCCTCCGTTACCTCTACAACTCGCTGGGAAAAGGGGTAAAAAAAGATCCTATGATTTTGGGGGAAAATGCCTGTCAAGCACGCCCACCTGTTGTCCGAGCGCGACCAAAGCGATGTGACGAAGAAGAGTGCCCGAATTAGCTTAGCTTCCTCCTCACAAACCAACAGATTGTAAACCGGTGCTCTATCACCTTGTTCTGGTCGAACGAAGGCGGTTATTTTCGGGCGAGGCGGAAATTGCAGAAGGGCCCCTCCATCGCGTTGGTTGGAAGAGCCCGATATTGAGAGCCTTTTTTTCCCTCCCGGAGATGAAGGGAAAAAATGTCGCGCTCCGCGCTCCGCGCTACGCGGCTCATTACAATGCAAGAAGCTGGCTTCATGCTATACCGAGGTCGTGTCGAAAGTGTCGAAAGACCTTGTCGTATTTCTCAAACGCTTCAAGCAACACGGCAACACGGCAACACGGCAGCAGCTGGGGAGGAGTCCTCTCGTGTCGGGGTCTGTTGCTCTCTTGTTGCTCTCTTGTTGCTCTCTTGTTGCTCTCTTGTTGCTCTCGTGTTGCTCTCTTGCAGACGACGAAACCACAAGTATAAGTGTAGCTCTGCTTTCAGCCCCATGCCATGCACTATGCACAAATCCGTAACCACTTGCTTATTGCCGTTACCGTGTGAATACCGGTGTAGGGGTTTTGTGTTTTGCCCTCTCGCTTTCTCCGGTAACAAATCACCATGTTGCTTCACATCTTGGCCATCCATGCTCTATGTACCCAACCACGCCGTCTACCCTTGGGTGCTCTTGTCATCATAGCTGTTTGTTGTTCACCGCTTTTTTTTCGGTGTAACTCGTTTTGGTTCCTTTGCAGGCGCCCTTCTTTCGTTCTTGGACCTTCTGGCTACCACCTTCCCCGGCAAGATGAACCGGGCCAGCTTCCGCAGCCTGGCCACCGACCTTCGGCGAGATCCTAGTCTCAATGACATCGCCAGGTGAGGTGAAAGGAAAAGTCGCGGCACGGACGCGCAATGCGTAGTGTATTCCAGCCGACATGTGGCCGCAGCCGCTACCAAGCATCCACAAGTGCTGTCCATCTGTCATCGCGTTCAGCGGAAAGAGCCACGGAGAGTGCACGTGCGTATGTGTTTTTTTGTCGCATGTCTCCCCCCCTGGGGTTAGGGGGAAGACTTGCTCCCGAGAGAGATACTCCGGAGTTTGGACATGCCTCGCGTGTGGTTTGAGGCAAGGCTAGCTGTAAACCGTATCACAGCAATTCGTGACGTGTCATTACTGTTGGGGGTGGAATAGCCAGGACCCCCGAGTACGGGTCAGGTCGTCATAGTGCCTGGTACGATACCATGATACCGTCCTTTTAACGACCTGCCACGTGATTGGTCACTGAGACGGCGGGGCGCACCTTATTCCATTCTGTTGAGTCGATCGATCGATTGCATGAATGTGCATATGAATGCCGAAAAAGAGCCGTGCTTGTTTTCTTTCTGCACCGTCCCGCGTCCAACTCACCCCCAACGCAACAATCAACAATCCTCTGCCTTTCAGATGGGATAAGCGAATAGGAAGCTTCCACATCGGCTCTTTTGCCCCGGGCAAGGGTGACAACTGGCCAGCGGCAAACATCGAAAGGGGCACAGAAACGTACGTTTCCCACTACACTTCCGGCCTTTGGTCTCTCTTTCACCTGTTGAGCGTATCGGAGGCACCGATGAGACAAAATCCCTACGCGGTCATGGAGGGCATTGCATCTTTCGTTGACAACTTTTTCAGGTGAGCTTCGTCCGTGATTTTGCTCGTTGGAGACGGTGCTGCTCGTTCGTGCAGACAGCAGACAGCAGACGGGGAGGGGGGGGGGCGTACTCTTTATGTTTTGCATGCCTTAGCGGTTAGACCATGGGCCACGCGTCCTCGAGAGGACGGAGCATTGTTCCCACACGACCGATCACCGATGGCCAATGGTTCCTTCCTACTCTGCCAACCGTGGTTCAAAAATGTCTTCCTAGACTTCTCCCTTCTTCCCCTCGCTCCTCGACAAGCTTTTGCTTAGACATGGGTTGTAGTGAAGGGGGGGGTCTTTCTGGCGAGCAGGGCTAGA
>CACKRE030005254.1:81725-102850 GCA_902602495.3 Ectocarpus sp. CCAP 1310/34
GTCACGTACACTTCCCTCCTCTCCTTGTACAACTGACATTCCGCGACTACATGAACACGGTCGTCGCATTCGAAGCCGCAATCACATTTGAACTCGTCGCCTTCGTCGTCTACCGTTCAATGTCTTCGTCGAAGTTCTCGGAGGCCTATGTCCCCGGTCCTGAATTTGACCTTAAGCTTTGTCCCTGCATCCATTGGTCCATGTAGGTAATCCTTGAACCCTATTCCTTCTTCCAATATGCCGTACACCTCCTTATCCTCGACGGGGGGCAATCATACCTGATACCTGATAGGCGGGAATGAACAGTGTTCTTGAAGGGCGGTTGTCGCGTTGTGATGTTGTCGTGAATAGCATTGATCTGGATTGTTGACCTTGTGCTCCTGGCACACCTCGGGGCGATTGGGTGCGATGGTGCGATGGTGCAATGGTGCGATGGTGCGATGGTGTCGGCAAAAAGCACTTGTAGTGTGGAACGTCCAGCCAGCCGTGGCACCGCGAAGTCCACTGTAGACACGTCTAACATGTTTTGGTTTCGTATTTTGAACGTCATGAGAATTGTACTAATGTCATGTACGTTGTCTCGACGGCTCTGCGCTGCTCGGCTCTGCATCTGCGCTGCTCGGTGCCGCCAAGGTGTGAGGTTTGCAGATCCCACTTCATGGAGATGTACAGCACGTGCGACAACGGGCGATGCGACATCCCCAAACCAGCCAATGTTCGAGGGAAGCACATCTCGCAAGGAGAACCGGCGCTGGCCCTGTGGGTATGGCGGGCGCACAACGCTGTCAACGCTCGTTTGGCGCTCGAAGGGGACGAAGAAGTTGGACCATACGAGTAAGCAGTGTGTGTATGTATTTTATTATTAGCATCGACCGCGCTAACCGGCTGACCAATGAAAAGACGTCAGTCTCAGTGCAGTTGAAAACACAAAATACTTCTAAATGCCATTAGCTGGGACCCCGTGAGGGGGGGGAATAGGGGAGACTAACCTATCCGGATCAAAGACAGAAACGGTAGCAACGGAAGAAAACTGCACACGTCTACGAAGGCTGCTACCTATGTATGAGTGTGTGTTTTCTAGCCTAGCGTGCGGGGGGGGCTGCTTGTTGTAGTCCTTTTCTGTATACTGTGTGCGAATGACGACCTGGCGGACGCTCTGTGTCTGATTCTTTACCTTAATCCTGCTCAGCCTAGATTGGACGCAACGTGTGATGGCCTCGACTTGAAATAGACAGCAAGTGAGTAGCGCTGGCTGTTCGCTACCCAGATGGCATGCACTACTTTGTACGTCGCATCACACCGCACTGAAAGACGCCTGAAAGCGTTCTTAACAAGCCCATCTTGCTTTCATTGTGCCTGCTACCATCTTGCCCAGGGGCTTGTGGCCAAGCGCTAAGGCTTGCAAGCAGTGTTGGAGCGGCTCCCCCCAAGGGAAAGACAAGCCCTCTTGGAGCGAGACGGAGGTGCTAAAGCTGCTCAAGATGACTTTCTCATGCCCCGAGATAGCCGGGGAGGGACCGGATGCCTCCGGCCGCAATTGGGCGGTAAACGGCGTCATGCTGTGCGCGGTGGTGGCTGTGGTCATATGGGCGCGAAGATGGACGGAGTTGAGGGGGATCGGGTTAAGCAAGAAACGAGGGGACTCTGCACCCGACGTGTGATGAATGTCATGGTCTGCTACGGGCGTTAGTGGTTAGTGGTACTGTAGGGGGTGGGGATCTTGCCAGAGAGCACCGAGCAGCCGCTGAAGCAACAATACGCCAGACTTGGATTAACGGATTATATCCTATCGCTGAGTTTTGCGTAGCAAGGACCAAGGACCGCTCGCCGACACATCTTGCTAACATTGCATCGTGCTGTTATCTGCGCTCTGCAGTACACGCTTCACTGATTGAGGCGTCATGGAATGCCGTTATACTCTGATTTCACATTTTGTCGCGTAATGATAGATGGTGTTTGAGGCTCGTTGTTCCTTGACCTCGAACCAAGCCAAGGGGCCGAGAGTGGGCATTTGAATCTTTTGAAGTTGAGTCGGGTGCTAACAATTGTAGAGTGGGTTTGCGTAGTTGAGTGTTAATACACTAGAAATTCCATGTTTGTTGTTGCGTATTTTATTACTTGTAGTGTTCCTGTGTTCATTGTGGGAAGATTGAATGGTCGGAAACAAGTCTCGCCCTCCTTGCCTCTACTATTTTTCGGAGTTTTGAAATTTATGTGCACAAGTCGTGTAACCTTGGTGTCAACCTGCAGTCAGTCACCCTGCTCATCATCTGTATGGCAACTGGCTGAAAACAGCGGTGGACGTCGACGTGTCGAACATGTCTTGTTCCGTTCGCCCAGTGCATGCCTTGAGTCGCCATGTCTATGACTCAACGAGGCAGCTGCCTGTGTGACGAAACAATATTTCGTTTCTTGGTTTGGTTGAATTGAATGTTGACTAGAATAGCACGCCACGCCATCGACCAACGCCGCAAACTTGACTGCCGGTTGCTCCGGTGTTGCCGCGTCGTCTTATTAAAATGCAAGCTACAATACCGACGATCAAGACGTGGACATCGAGGCAACAGATGTGTGTGTCCAACAGCTAGCTGTCCATGTGTGGCAGAGCCCCGTTTACGTGGTACAGGAACCTCCACGCCCGTCTACCGCATTACCAATTCGTCGGGAAACGTATTCCCCTGAGTGACGTGACCAATTATTGTAGGTGTTGAGATGAGACGAAAACTGCGGATCGTCGTCAACGCATTGACACCACAAATCCAGTATGGCATGGCAAGAAGAAAACGCCTGTGCATGCTGGACTACTCCATGTATAGAATAGCAGGTGCAGAGTTCCCTATGGCTGTCCTCGTCCTTCCCACCGTTCCTTGTGTCGTCACGTCGTCACGTACCTTGCAGGCACATTTATTCGACCAGGGCAAACCGAAGCAGCGTCACAGTACCTGCCACCAGCGATATCCTGGGGTCAGCGCGATCATGCAACACGCGCGGACAAAAGGAAAAACACTCAACACTACTAAAACACGACACCCGGGTAGGTGAGCAACGGGCCTTCCATTACTCCCCCCCCACCAATTACCAACAAGTCACGGACGCGTTTCACATCTTCCATTCACATATGCCGCGCCTGCCTACTTGCTGCCATCGCCGCCGAGTTGTTTCGTATCAAAACTCACTTGTATCTAGCAGAAGTGCCTCCACGCTAACATCCACAAAATCTTAATAACACTGGCTACTGGGTCCTACACTCGGGACAGATACACCCACCACGCCATTCCATTCCTCCCCGGCAACCTCTATGCCTTAGGCTTTTTCGACTTTTTGAAGCCCCCTCCTCTGCCTCCTCCCGCCTCCTCGTCCTTCTTCTTCATTTTTTGTACAGGCTTGAACACCGGCGCGTTCTTGAGCACGTCCGGCAATACAACGAGCTTGATGTGGCTGCCACGAAGGTAGACCTGTTCCAGCTTGCTCACACGCCCGTCCCTCCCCGTCATCGTCACTGCCATGTCGTGTCACGTCACGTCATGTCACGTCACGTCACGTTGTGATTGTCAATATCAAGTTTGTGTTCGACAACGTTCAACGGAGGAGACGTTGCGTCGGACGGGACGTTGTAACACAAACATGAGGCATCTCTCGGTTGGTTAGAATGAAGAGCACACATTAGGATAAGGCGTCTTTTCTTCCTATCATAATATGTAGCCTTAACATGCGCAGCCTCTTTGATGACGGCTTGATGACAGGCTTGGACTGTTTCTCGAGGTAGGTCAACGTTTAACGACCGCAAACATTGCCCCTAGGTCACACAAGCAGCACCGCGATCTGACATGAAGCTTATGAAGGTGCGTTTGCATTAGTTGACAGAGATTTCAGATGATGCGGGCATACTGCTGTATCATAACGCAAAGAGCGTGTCGATCTTGCCCCTTTTTACCCCCAGTGTCACCTCCCGTCATGAAGCAGTTCATGGTGTCCTCTGCCTCATTCAAGTGCCCCCGGTAGATCTCCCCGTTCTTCATCTCAACCGTCACCCCATGCCCCTCGCCCTCGTGGAGGAGCTTGATAGGAACACCCACAGCTGATTGTTATAGTTTTTTGTTTCAAGACAAGACGAAAGAAACGCACAGGAATAAGCGAACATGTTGATTGTTATCCATTCAGGTCATCGGGACAAGCGTCGGGAAAACGACAACAAGGTAGACATCGCTTGGCGGTATAGTTTAGATGAGCGGATATCATTCCTTCTGTGCATTACAGAAAAAAACTCACACACACTGTTGCCACCAACCACAGCATCCCCTTGGCGATGGACGTGCTCGTGGTAGACAACGGTCCTCCGACGTGCAAGAGGGCGGAGCGTTGTGAGAATAAACGTTAACAATGGCGTTGTACTCGTCTCAACTGCCAGTCGACATGTCTGTAGCACATCCCTTACCAATTACAAAAGAAAGGCAGCTATGAAAGGTGCTCATGCACGTTCCAAGTTGTCGGTTGTGGTGTCGTGGCAACCAACGTGTTATGCAGGTAATCATGCGACATGTAACTCTGAGACACAACTATGTACATAAGCATGTCTCGGCCTATGCATAGACCAAGTGCCCTTTGCCTATTTGCAGCTCGGCAAAGCTACAACAGTAGACATCGGGGTGGCTAACGGGGGAGGGCATGTTTTCTGGCTGCCTACATGCCTAGGTTGCTTTGTGATCATGCATCATGAACCATCCGATTTGCACCCCTCCTTTCCAGACGGGGTACCCTAAACCACATACCGCAACTACTGCTACACTTATACAGCTGTACACCGGCACTCTCAACGACACCTTCGCATTCTCGCTGCTTATCGCATCTCCGTCCTCGTATCTACTGTACACTAATCAGAAATCGTGTGTGAACCATGTACCTGTCTAGTGTTGGCCGGGGTTGAGATTCTTCGTTCCTCATGTGGGCTACGGATTGCAAATTACCGATACATAAATTTTTGTAAGGGTTCCTAACCGGGCTTACAAACGGTGCTCAAGTTGTGATGTGTTCGATATAATGTCATCAAGTCCACAGCAGTCTTTCAGCGTGTGGGAGGAGAGGGGGAGGGGGGGTCAAGACATGATTTGTGCTTGATACATGTGTGGCACAAATGCGTGTTGTTCCCGACGCTTGGAATAACAAAGAGGGGGGTTGGGCAGCGGAGTATAGCGGGCGAGCCCCGGTGATTGATCTACAACCTGTTCTCCCGCTTGATCCATCTCATTACGTATTTCACAGGAGCGCGAAAAGTCGACTAATATCTACAGCCCATTGAGAGAGAGGAGAGGTAACAAAGACCACACCAAATACTGGCCGCATCCAAACGAAAAAACAAAGATCAATTACCAGATCTTTGCCGTAGCTTGTCGATCAATTCCCACCATGCTGATACTGATGTGCAGACAACGGACTAGTGTTGCGTCCATACGCGATCATTGCTTGGTTGACATGCCGGCTGCCGGCTACGTGACCTGGGAAAGCTGTTATCCTCTCTGGGGCAAGAGCAAGGATTCGATCGCAAATCAGCAGACGTCCACCAGATTTTGCAATGCTCGAAGCACTTACCGGCCATGTTTCCCGCTGTGCTGATACTTAGGACAAGCCCTCCTCTCCTGGCTCCACTGCTCTACGTAGCTCCAGCGCGAGGACTCTCCTCCTCAGCTGTCAGATGCTGAGCAGGTCTACCGACAAATTCAATATATCGAGTTCTTTCTCTCTGATCTCCCCAATGCTCAGTCCTCGCGCAAGTAGCTTGACAAGCACAACAATGGAAGCAGCTCAACCTGTCGTAAACTGTTGCTGTCTGTGCGCGAGAGGCAAGGGACGTACTTGGCGCTGTCTCTTAAGAGGTGCACGGCGGGGGCACAACAAGCGGGAAAAGGAGGATATACCCCCCTCCCCTTTTTTGCCCATACGGGGAGGTGAGTGACGAGGACACAGCGGAGTCGGGCACCTCCCTGCTGCTTTTGCTGCCACAGGAACTAGCAGCCTGCTGCTGCTGCTGCTGGTTGGCTATCAGCTTCATCAGCAGCAAAAAGCAGTGCCAAGGTGCAAGGTGTAAGCACTCAAGGCTACTCTGAAACAGCAGTCCGCGAGCAAGGCGCATACCTCACACACCAAAAAACATGCGACTGTTGCAGCAGCTGTCCGTGTGTTGCGCCGTCATCGGTAGCAGGGCATGGACGAGCCAAGCGTTCCTGCTGTCTTCAGGGGTAGGGCGGCTCTCGCGATCCATGGTCATGCTTGGATCTACCATATCGGACGTCCGCATCCACAAAGACGTTGTCGTGATCGGTGGTGGCCTCGCCGGACTCTCGACGGCCTTGGAGCTGGCAAAGCGAGGGAAGCAGGTAACGGTGCTGTCTCGCAATCGTGCGGAAGCGGCAGCGGAGGCTGCCGGGGGGATGATTGCTCCTCAAGCAGAGCGGTTGGAGAGCGGGCCTTACCTCGATCTTTGCTTGACGAGCCGGGCGATGTACGCGGAGTGGGTCCGGAGCATCGAGGCGATTGCCGGGATGGGTGGAGAGACGGCTGGAGAGCAGACTGCTGCCGAGACAACAAGGACACACTTCTGGAGCTCGGGAGGGTTCATGAGTCCGGCCTTCGAAGGCGATGCTGTGCACGTGTGGAGCCCTCCGCCTGAGGGGGGGCAGGCCCATTGGATCGGCAGAGACCAGGTGTGCCTTGTGCGTTGGTAATTGGTCGCCGAAACTCTTCTTTGCTCAGTCGCAGCGGTTGTAAATGGAGTGCTTGTACCTGCCGTAAGGTTCAACTTGCGCTTGGAGTTACAGCAGTATGTACGCACAACAACAAACCAGCACGGTTCCCTCCACCGTACAACTTGTACGATACAACTGCGGTAGAACATCTGCTGCCAGCCAGTGCCATAGTGCCATGTTTTGCAGGACAGCAGCCTTGTTATACTGCAGAATTAGCTCGTCTTTCTCTGGTTGTACTCTCACAGTAAGTAGGCGCAGAGAGCAGAAGTCGCTTGAACATACTGCTGTACCAACACAAGTATTGCAAATACTAAATACGTGGTCCCGGTAAAATGCCGATGGATCCAGCTCGATTTCACCGGCATTATAGCGGGCGACCGGCATAGTTCAGAGTAAACAACTTGAACATTCCATCTGTGCCAGGCGATTTCACGGGCATTATACAGGGAAACCGGCATTGTTCGACAGGCGTTATTCCGGGACCACTACTGCTGTATTGCATGTACAGCAGTGGAGGAGGGGAGGGAGGAGGGAGAGCCAAGACCACGAAACTTCTCTCTGTAAAAAAATATCGAGACCATTATACACGTACCTTGGCATGATGTTCCAGCACGGTCGTGTAGGGTATGTATAGTCAACTCGCATCCGGCGGGGGTTTCACCCACATGTTGAAGTAAACTCGTATGCAAACAATGTATTCCCGGCGATCGGGTAGGTTGAAGAGCATCGTCAAAATCTACCTGTGTGGGAGGTCTTGGGTCACTCCAACATCTCCTGTGCGTGGATACAGACAACAGCAGTAGCGAGCTTCGACTGCTGTGCTGCTGGAAATATTGACGGCCGGAAGACCACCCCCAACGATCTTGCAGGAGTTCACCCTCCCGCCTTCCGTGTTTTCCTTCAGGCTTTGGAAATGGAGCCTTCTTTGTCTCCTGATATCGTTGGGGCGTGGTGGTTTCCCCAAGACATGAGCATCGACGCGCAGCGGATGTTCAGGGTGTTGGAGCAGGCGTGCAGCAAGGGCGGTGTGGAGATACTCCAAGGGTAAGAAGTATATAGCCAGGCAAGCAGTAGGTTCACCGCACACACAAGCCTCAGACGTGCGGTTGGGGTTGCGGGAGAAAAAATGCCAAGGTTAAGGTTTTCATTGCGAGGTTGTTGACCGGGGTTCAGCAGTAGAGGCGAGCGGTACATCAAGATATTTTCATATTCATGGATTCTTAGCGCGGAGCTTGATGTACTGAATTTCACGTGATGCAGCAACATAACATGGATACACATTCACATTTCACGCGGACCTATCTCCTGTCGTTGGTCGATGTCTCTCCCTCTTCCTCCCTCCGTTTTTCCCGAAACCTCCCAAAACCGAACACAGGACGGCGGCAGCTAGCCTCGTATACGACAGCGAAGGCACGTCCGTGGACGCCGTAGTGTTGGAGGACGGTCGGCAAGTTCACGCCAATGCCGTTGTTTCGGCGACAGGCGCCTGGATGCGCGAGCTAATGCCGGTCCCCATGGTGCCGCACAAGGGGCAGATGATGGCACTCAGGGAGCCGGCGGGTGGGCTGGGTGCGGGAGCGCCTAGGCAGGGTGGGGGAATCGGTCTGACACGCGTGTTCTTCGCGGAGGGGTGCTACATTATCCCAAAGAGGGATGGTCGTGTCGTCGTCGGCTCCACGGTAGAGGTGAGTTGTTCGTGATGTACTTGGCTTGTATTCCGTACCCGATGTTAGTTGAAGGTCGGCATAAGGGGAGTCGAAAACTCGTGGCCAATTTTTCGTGAGGACATGTCGACCCCGGACATGGGTGATTCATGCAATTTTTGTGTTAGATGTGCTTTTATTGCTGCGGATGCGTACATATACACAGGCTGTGTTGTTTTAAAGTTGTTATTACGCTGCGGTTTTTGCGGCACTGCTGTGATATACTGCTTGTGGCCAGAGTGGTCGTGTTGCGGAGTGTGGTGCAGTAGCGGGTGAGACTCTTGTGCCTTGACGGTAGCAGGAGGCGGGGACTTTGTTCATCATTCATCGCAACCATCCGTCACATTTCTGATCGCGTGCAGCCGTGCACATTGTGCTTTGATGGTATGGTACTCGAGCACCGTAGGTCGGATTCGTTGGTATGATAGGCTACAACGAGACTACAGCAAGAACGACCGGACGATCAGCATCAGCAGCGCTGCCTTGCTTGCTACAGCAGGAGACCCGAAACAAATTTGTTCTGCTACGAAAGTGATAATGTCCCACCGTTTCTGGCCTTATATCGACCGACCAACGTTGCAGGTGGGAGAGTACGGTATTTACAACACCCCGGCCGGCATCAAGCAGATCATCGACGCCGCCGTGAAGGTCTGCCCCGCTCTCGCAGATCTGGCGATAGAGCGCACGTGGGCGGGATTGCGGCCGGTCACCCCCGACTGCTTTCCGGTGCTCGGCGCCTCCCCCCGCTGCCCTAACCTCTTCGTCGCTGGCGGGTACTGGCGCAACGGCGTTCTGCTCGCCCCTAAGACGGCGCAACTGGTGGCGGACGCGGTTTGCGGCCTTCTATCTCCGCAAGACGAAAGTTTCTTGCAGGAGTTCTCCATGGACCGGTTCACCAAACTAGGGGAATCGGCAGCGGCAGCAGCGCGGGATGATAAGCCTCGTGCTCAACCCGCCGCTGCTGTGGAACCACAACGGCCTGCGCCGACGGGAACGTTTTCATCGTCGGGTTCGAGGGCAGAAGGTTTCATTTCGGAGGCCTCGCCATCCGAGGTGTTGGAGATGGAGCGCGCGGCGTTGGAGGGTGCCAACGACGCGAGCATACTGTCGGCCCTTGAGGGCATGTTCGGCGAGGGGATGGTCCCGGTGGAGGTTAGTCGACGAACACTGACGATTTCGCTCGAGGACGGCTATGCTGTCGTCCGGGGTGTCCCTATGGTGATGATATGTAAGGTTTTGGCTGTACACAAATTTCTGTGGGCTGCAAGATGATACCTTTTTGTTTGCCGAGTGTAGTATTTTTCTTTGGATCCCGTTTGTTTTATGTTTTTCGGGTTTCATTCTCATCCCTCAGGTGGAGGAAGATGACGCATCAAGAGACGTGCCAAGCACCCATGCCTCGAGCACCAATTCGGCTCCTGCTTCTTCTGCTTCTGCTTCCAAAGTACAGGAACCGGTGAACGACTATCACGCAAGGTGCGGCTATTGAAGCAGGACTAAACCTGCCCAATGGTTGGACACGAATATCCTAGGCAAGCTTATCGCCACAAATTCAGCATCGCTCGCTACTCCCGAACAATCCCACATACGTACGCGCCGCTACAGAGGGCACTTCGCGAAGTTGGTTCGGTTGCCATAAATGTTGTGCCGGGCCACATCGCAGATATTCAAGTTCTAGGTATAGTCTCCTTCTCCGCTCTTGCTTTCAGCCTTAGCCCAACCTCAGTTGGACTCAAGTGATCCAACAACGCTACAATAATCTATCAGTAACTGTTGTGAAATGTTTGTCGGTCCCGGATGTGTTGACTCCACTTGTCCTGCCTTGTCCCATCGGCTACCGTTGGTTGGCACCGTCGTCTATCACAGCGAGCAATTCTCTGAGGAAAAGTTGAAGGAGGCACGGATGGCCAACCGCATGCTACAGGAAGACAGCTCCGATGCGAGACTTGAGTCTGTCTTCGGCGGTGGTCCTGAGGAGGCCGGGTTTTCGGAGGGAATCGCAAACATTAACTCGTGGGACGATGGGGCTGCGGAGGTTGCCAGCATCATCGGGGCCGAGGTGTGTTTTCCGTCCATCATTTTCATACACTGCAAAAAAGGTGAAGATGTTAAAATGTAGATAGGTCTTCTTCCGGCGGGGAGCGGGACCTCTCCGCACAGTGAATTAAGTTTTTATTTTCGATTATTATAGGTCTCTTGGCCATTATTTGTTTACCTTTCACAGCAGCGTGTATTGTTACGTCGCTGGGCGGTGTTTCCAATTAGGGCGCGATGAGATCGCTCCAGGCCTATGCAAAGAGACGCTTTCTTCCATGCGCTTTTCTCTGAACCTGTAGCGTCCTTGCCTATACCCCAACCTCTTTTCGCAGCTGGTGGAGATGGAGGTGGACATCCCAGACGGCATGACGATCGAGGAGGCGCTGGCTGAGCAGGGCCCGATGATGAAGGTATTGTTGGAGAGCCCTTCTGGCGAAGAGGTAGAGGTCCCAAGAGGGATGAACGTTGCTGGCATGGTGGAAGCGGGACTCATCGCACCCGTGGGCGAGGCAGACGATGACGGGGAAGACTTCTTCGGCGAAGGGGGTGCGGGGGCACGGGGGTGGAAGGTGCAAGAACCCCCTGCCGGCACGTTTGACCCTTCGGCCGTTAAGGGTGCGGGAGAGCGAAGCACGGAGGTTAGCGAGCTGTACGCCAAAGTTATGGCTAACAAGGCCAAGGCCAAGGGGGTCGGGGGAGGAGAGACATCGAAAACGAATTCCCCGTCTACTACGCGGAACGGCCACAACGGGATCAACGTGAAGGTGAAGGATGGAGCAAAGGGTGCGAGCTCTTGGCTTGGTGACATCCTCGCCATGGGTCAGGGGTCAGGCGGCTCCAAGGAGAAAAGGGAGGTCGAAGATACGCACAGAAACAGCGGCGAAAAGGTCGAGGGAACAGCTCATGTCGGGGCAGGCGCGGAGGTTTCCTCCGAATCAGATGGGGCAGCAGGAGAAGCGGAGGAGATGGTTGGTTACGACTTCATCCTGAAAGACAGAGGGGACGAGGAGGGAAAAGTCGCAAGAAGCGCGCGGGCTTTGGCCAGGTGCGTGTTGTTCGGTACTTTCTGCGGTCCTTTGACAGCACTTTGGTGACAATAAATAGCACCATCCACGAGCCTCAACGTTTCTGTTAAAAATTGTTAATTTTGGGTTTCTTTTTTAGCAGTTGCTCCGAGTGAGGTTTCCGTTTTGCACCTTGCTTGACAACGCTGCGTGGTTTGGTCAGCTAACACGCCCGTCTCTGTGGTGCCCTCTGACAAACGGGCCTGTCTGTAACATGTAACGACGTAACAGGGACGCTCCAGAAGGACAAGAGGCGTGGGAAAACTATGAGAAGATCGCTAACGAAGCCATGGCGAGTGTGGGGGGGATGGAAGCTGTCGAGTATTTGCCTCCATGATCACTCCCGAGGCGGCGCCGTGCGTGCCGTACTGTACGGGATCGTGATGGAAGGGTCTGCTGAGGAGCTTTGGTTGAGTTAAACAGTATGGTCCGTAACTATGGACACACAGGTCTGCATTGCCGAAGGATGGCGTCATGGGCGTGACGTCGTGGCGCCTTGTACGGGACCACGGGTGCAGTATCGTATCATGCCTTGTAGATTTGCTTTGCGATGTGACTTGCAGAGATTGTCGTGCGACAGCCAAAAACTCGTATTAAAATAGAAAAGAGTCATGTACATGGGACTGCAGCGACAAATTGGATCAAAAGCGCCTTCGTGGGACTACAGTACATGGTACAGGCCGCTTATCGACCACCGGGAGGAGGAAGCGCTGCTGCTCGCGCCGGGTGGCTTCCGTTGCACTTGCTATTGCTGTTGCTACGGCGTGACTGTGTAGGACACGACATGACATGACACGCGTGATTCTCCGGAGATGACCTTAAGCTTCTGTTGCGGTAAGCTGATGCAGGAAGATGGTCGTTCTAAAGAGTTTCAAGAGGCGCTGATGGCATGACGAGTGTGTGGCATGCACCATCACAACCATCACGTCGTATTTCCCTGGATCCAACTTGCGGGGCACCCGGAAATTGTTCACAAGAGCCATTCATTGGGTTGATCGACTTGTCTTCCTTTGGCACAAACCGACCGATGTAGACGTAGGAATGCAGTATTCTACGCATATGTACATGTACAGCAGTACTCCGTTGAAACAGGTTTAGCCTTGCAAGATAATACAAACTGGAGGGTGGAGACGGACGTCTACGAACAAGTAACAATGGTGAGTAGCACACGCTATGTAGATGCTTCGGGTCAAGATTCGATGAGATCAAGAGCCAATTTCGAGACGCTACTGGAACCTTTACAACGCCCACAGAAAGCAGACAGCAGACACCAAGGCAGGCGATGTTGTTCGTCCAACGGAAGCAATATCGGATTCAAAGGAGATGACAGTCCTACAATGCTGCACCAATCCAACGAAAACCAAAGGCCAAGCCCTTTTGAACGCGTAACGCGTATCGGGAAAAAAATTGTATCGAGTGCAAAAAGTCATGCCAGAACTGGGTTGCCACATACCTCGGCTACCGCATTGGGGTTGCTTTCGGCAATTGCCATGGCAACCACACAATTCGTAAGGCTACTCAAAATCAACGGATGGCGTGACTCCACCAACTAGTGCTGCTCGTCCTCAGCCCACTGCACGACTACGCTGCTGAGGGGGAATAACTACGCCATAGCTCAGCCCAACACCTTGTCTAGCTCTTCGACGTCTAGCTTGTCATCCGCCGCCCCTGCTGCTGCTGTCGGTCCTGCATCGTCGGTGAGGCTGTTCAAAAAGTCGTCTAGGTCGTCATCACCAGCAGGAGTGGCTGCCGCGGTCGTTGCATACCCATACATCGCATGGCATAGAAAACGTACAACAGCGGTAGGGAAAAGAGGGTAACTTGTCAACACGTGAAGATGGACGAGGCAAGGGAATCAGAGCAGCAAGCCAATTTAAGCAGTACATATCGGGAGGAGGGGAATACTGCAGAAATGTTGACACAGGGGGAGAGCCGAATGATTGGAAAACGATTGCGTGCCACGCCATATTTCCCATTCTCATTCTCATTTCTCAGCACCCAAGTGCCACTCCACAGCTCCCCAGGGACAGCGCACCCTTTGTCCACCCTTTGTCCACCCTTTGTCCACCCTTTGTCCACCCTTTGTCCACCTGCGAAACAGATCAACAGAACTTACGCGGCAACTATTATACTGTAACTACACTACACTCCTGGTGAAAATCTGAATGCTGCAATGTGTATCGCAGCGATCGCAGCGATGCGCAACAGCAGAGTGGTGCACTGCTGGGTCACAGCAGTGATACACCCAACGTCGATGTGGATTATATGGGCAGGTGCTACCTGGCGGGGGTATTATGCAGAGACTGTCGGCAAAACATCACATCCAACGTTACCTTTGGGAGGCTCAGCTGCTGGTGTTTTGAGTGGGACAGCTCCTAGCTTGGTCACGCCGCCACTTGCACCCTTCCCCGGAACCGTGGGAGCTTTGCCTTTCCGCAACTCAGCGAAATCGTCACCGTCATCGCCGATTGAGAAGGTTGACATCTACGTAGCAGCAGCAGCAGCAGCATACAGCAAGACGTGACGTGCGGCGCAAAGTTGTGGCAGTAGCTCGTCAGAGACCAAGTTGTTTCAATGAAGACCACTATTGTCAGAGAGTCTATGCTTGCGTGTACTCACTGACGGTGCAGCGTGCGGTATCTCATTCTTGACTGATGTCAATCTGAATTGTCGCCAAAATCATCAACAACAAAGTGCACAGCTTAAGCTTTCCGTCGACACCGGGCACCGTGAACAACGGCCGGCACTTGGCTGGGTGAGCTCGAACTCTGACAAGGTCAAAATAAATGTGGAGCATAACGAGGTGCGGTATTGTGCCACACAGTACCACACCGCACCGCACCGCAAAGGTCATTGCACAAGACCACAAGGCCACAAGACCTCCAACCTACCTTCCCTTTGAGGGGGTCCTCGCTGCCACCATCGAGGTCTAGCAGTGGTGCCGCTCCCCCCGCAATTGGAGTATCATCCTCCACCGCAATTGGAGTACCCTCGCGCTCGGCGTCTAGCGTGCGAAGCAGCGCGTCGTTGATCTGACAGCGGAGTGGAGTTAGGGTATAGTGTTAAGTGCAGTCCAACAAAATGTCTGTGTTGTGTTGTGTTGATGGCGATAGACTCGCGCGGGAAAAGGAATCCTGCTGTTCTCAGACCGGTGCCGATGCCTCGGCGCTACGTTACGCCGCCGCCTCCGATTTAGAAGTCTTGAGAGCCAGTTGATTTTCGTACACCATCATCCCGTTAACGTTTGAGGCATGCCTAAAATAAAAGAGTCGACGAGATATATACCGAGGAGAGGAAAACCTTTGCGGAACGTTGCCCCTTCCTCCGGCAAAAACACATTTTGGCGTTGCACCCACGACACCATCAGCCAGCCATGCAAACGAACAGACGTTACACGCACGTACAATGCACTGCCAAAGAACAATATCCAGCATCAGAAGAATAGAAAAGCACACGAGGCGAGCCGCTCGCCGAGAAACTACTGTACTGTACTCCCTTCCTCAACACTTGTTCGTGCACCCTACATGCACATGCGCGCATCGAACATGCAGTAATTAATGTACATACCTGTAAACACTTGGCGAAGGTGTCCTCTCCAAGGGCGCCGCCCACCCCGGCCTCTACAAGATCAACCATCCTAGGTCGACATGCCTCGAGGAAGCCGACCACCTCTGACAGAGCCGGGTCCTTGTCCACGCCAGCCGACTCGGGGAGCATCTCACGGCACAAGGTGATCTTGTCCTTCACCATCTGCCCAAAGGCAACGGACCATGGTGCCGCATCGTCGTACCAAACAATCGCAGAGCAAAAAGCAACGAGCAAAACAGCGCTGAAACCCCGATCATGTCGAAGATAAAACAACACAATCAGTCCCACGAGCGTGGTACAAAGGGGATGAAACCGGGGCGTGTGTCGTCGAGGCCTAATGGAAAGGCTGTTTCGGTCTGGCACACATGGTGCTCTGGGAGAGAGAGAAATGACATCGTGCAAACATCACAGAACCTGGCGTCTGTCGATGCACAACCTCTGCGACTATGAAGACACTGAAGCTGAAACCTTGGACAACAAATAGCGGCACTGCGCTAACAGCCCATGTGTTCACAGTTCACAGGTATATGTATTGAAAAATTATTTTCTTCGCCTCACGGACAGGTCGACATGCTGCAGAAAAAGGATTGGAAATGTTTTGTGAGGTACAGCAGTAGGGGCGACCAGACTCATGCTCGGGGAACTCAAGAACTATCACAGCGATTGATAGCCGAATCACCAGCGAGTGCCTTAGCTCGAGTGTACTGTACCCGTCACCCCAGACCAGACGGGCGTTCTCAACGATAACTAAGCACGGCGCGGAGTTTCGTCACCTCTCAACCGTATCCAACTGGTATAAGCCTCTTCGGGAGACAGTCTAGGTGGCTTGCCCCCTGGGAGCGACGCAAGCGGATATGACCAACACTATCGCGGTCGCATCGTTGCACTCAGCGCCATGAAATTCGGTAGCGAGTGTCGGTTTTTCGTATACTACACCTGCTGAAATTGCCTGGAATTTTGCATCATGTGTGGGGTATTTTTTTTCTCGCCGTGACTCTTCGCGTGTGCGTATGTGTGTGCTTTTTGGATACTTGTAGTCGCGTCTTTCCTGCAGGTCCTACTGCTGTAATCCGCTGCGTTTGATCACTCGCTCTTGCGTATTCGTGGTGCCCATGGTCTGTGGGACTGGTCGTCTGTGCGTGGGAATCAAAACAAAAGTCTTCCTGTTTTATGCATCAGCAGTTTTTTTTGTTTTTCTCTTCGCGCGGAACGTCCTCGGGGTATAGAGCCAGTTCTTTTAACTGTGGGAGTCACGCACAAGCGCCACCTGATGGTCCTCGGGTGTGCGCGGAAATGTACCGACGATCCCCCGGCGTGCCCCTGAGAAGGACGTGTGAGAAAAGACTGACTTCTGCCAGCGAAAGATATCCCGAAGCACGAATCCAGGAGAAACGGTACACAAACGTACACAAAACCTCATCAGACCCTTGTGCAGAAAACCAGGGGCCATCAACCCAAATGCACAGAACGGGTGTAGGAAAGTAGGAAGCACCTGGAGATCTTCTTCTAGCTTCTCCATCGTTTGGGGGGGCGCTTCGGCTGCACTCCTCACTCCTCCTCCCCCGCCCCCCCCCCCGCCACCGCTGCCCGCCATAGTTGCGGACGAGGAGGATGAGGCACCGTATGACGCCGCCGCAGGCGTGAAGGCTGTGGTTGCTGCGTCTGTTGCCTCTGGGAAACGAGCACCCTGGGCCTTCAGGCTGCCCATCACCACAGGAGGATACATGCATACAGTATCGCACCAAGTCGACAACGTCACGTGAACAAATATAAAAAAATGGGCTATGGTCACGGGGACACGGGGAGAGGGGAGAGGTGTCATGTCATGTCATGTCATGTCATGGCATGTCATGTCATGTCATGTCATGTCATGTCGATGGAGATTTTTCGCGCGCATAGAACCCTTCTTGCGACAAAAAGTAGGGCAAGCACCGCAAGGGGGACGGTGGGGTAATAAAACACCAACAAAAAAATGAAAAAGCTCCTGTGTGACCTTCCTTGAGTGTGACCCCCGCTGATGCGTTAGGAACATACGTCGAGAGGCCTGTTAACCGGCGCTACAATAGATGGGACAAACACACACACATATCAGCAGCGAGGGCACGACGATCTCCTGTGAAACGATGCACCAAACATAACGCCAGCTAAAGCGAAGGTTGACTTCTTTCGATGTGCTCACGTCAGTTTGCAGGTATAGCTGTGATTCGGGAGCGCGGCCGACGCTGTGCTCTCTGCCGCACCGCCCCCGCGGCTCTCAACGAACACGTTCAACGCAGCCAAGCTTTCAATCATTGCTGGAGGAATCTCATCTATTCTACTTGAACACCACTGCACCGCGCTGAACGAAGTTGACACAGATATGCACACCGATTCTGCTGGAAAGCAGACGCACGGCAACAGCGGTGACACTGCTGTGCTGCTGTACAGGCAAGGTGTGGCTCATTACGGAGGACACCATGCACCCAAGGATCAGGCCGCTGGGGTTGGTTCCTTGCTCACCGGCCGTATGTTTCCGAGTAGGCAAGGCTCCTGTCCGATTGGAAAGCTATTCCCCAGTCTTGGATAAGACCAAGAGCACGAGAACGCACCTGATGCGAGATAGTACGGGTACAGACGACGACTAGACAAGTGGACCAAACATGACATGATACCTTTTCAAGGCTTGCAGGTTGCATGATGCAGCAGTGGGACGCGAGGTGGAGAATCTACAACTATTGCTGTATTCGACGATCGTAAACAACCGGAACAGCGAGCACCAATGGTGTGCATACCACGCTGTGCAATGTAGTATGTACGAAGTCTGCATATAAAAAAAACAAGAGCATGTCCTGCTCCTTATGTTACAGCTATCGACTCTATCTTCTTCTCAGCAGTCGGCACATACTCCGGCAGAGGACAGCAGTGCTATACATGTCATGTGGCACACGTTCGATATGTCCATATTTCGAACAACCTTCAGCAGTACGCTCATAGCCCCCAGCAGCAACGTCACATCTACACAATTGTATACTATGCATACAGCAGTACTGGGACGTCGGGACAGCGGCGACAGATAGATAAATGTACATGTACAAGATGCTGCATGCATATTACCTCATATCCCTTCTGTCCGTTGCATAGCCCTGCGACCTCTGCCAGAAACTCTCTTGCGCCGAGAGCTCGGTGAAGCGGCCTGGAGCAGTTCTTCATGGTCGTCTCGCACAGAGTTAACGTCAGCTCAAGAATTTTCGGGTTGTCGCTCTTGAGCCGGCGCTTCAAGGCCTTGGCGGCGTGACTCGGTCCATCTCCCTGATGGTTGATCTAATCGAGCAACAATCAAGAGCAGAGATCACCAGGCAAATGAGTCTACATGGTGTACCACCACAGCAGTGGATTACGTAGGTTAAATTAAGCCCTTCTGTTGCACAACTGCGAGCACAGCACTCCTGCCCAGCCTACTGCTGTGAAAGTGTGAAGAGGAGCTGTACTGCGTGGTATGTACTGCTACAACCGGAATTCGGAAGATCGTTTGTGATGTTCAACTTGCGAAAAAAGTGTCGGAGGAACACACAAATAAACCATTTCCCAAAAACACCACCACACGCGACCTACGACAGTGTCTAACGTATGGAGGAACGAGAATACTACACATGCTCACCTCATCGCAAATTTGCATGTTCAAAGCCCAGTCCGTGTTGACGAGGGACTCGGAAGTGGCTTTTTCGATCAGCGACCCTATGCCTGTAGTGAATTCGGTGCCAGGGATGCCGATGTTTGCTAAGAAATCCATCCTGTCTGTTCTTCGGCTGCGCTGTCTAGTAGCCTTGTTGTAGATAGCAAACGTGCTGAGCAGGTTCGCAGCGCAGGCTTTAGAAAGGAAGATGAGCCACTGGCCCGCTGCCTGCGGTGTTGCTGCTGCAGAGAGAGAGACGCAGCTCCATCCGAATCCCCAACCAATGCACAGCGTACAGCGCACAGACCACAGGGCACAGGTGATGGAGGTCCGCGGAATCACCTTGACTGCTGTCGTCACACCCGATCCAATCCAGCGCCCCCCCCCTCGCGACAATAGAGCAACAGACCAAGACAAGCAAGCAAGAGATAGCACAACCATAGGGCGTGAAGAGGGCTCTTAGAGAGCGACAATGGCACGACCATCGAAGAGGTGAGTGTCGGCGGTTATTATTGTGACCACCAAGCTTGGATTTGGACATGGACAACAAAAAAGGAGACAGAGGGTGTCGATTTCGATACACTTGGTTTTGGACTGCAACAGCAGGACTCCGCGCTGTTCAACCGCTGGTTTGCCTGCTGTCGACTGCTGGTTTCGCCAACCAATCGCTGGGTTACCGCGATGGCACAACAGCGCTGCATGTAGTTTCAATCCAATTGTAGCTGTGTGGCATGCATGCACCTCTCCTGTTGGTATTTGTTTTGTGTTTGTAGGAGGAGAGGAGATACTTGTACGTCTAAAGTAATGTTTTGGCCAAGTTCGAGGTGACGGCGCCAACCCGGATACAGGGCGGCGACCCGGATATGTACAGAGACAGCGGGAAACAGTACAACTTGGCGAGAGCGACAGCGTGTATATGGTGTATGATGTAGGCGGGGGTCGAGGGCACACCCCACACAACATGCCACATGCCAGTCGGTGTCGCAACAAGGTGAAATTACTTCCAGTTCAACAAGAAAGGGAAGGGGGACCTGCTGGTACGAAGCTGGTATTCCAACACCAGTACATTGCACAGCAGTATCGTTTCGAGGGTGGTCGTTACATACGTATAAGTGGTTTCGCCTCGCTGGCTCGCTGGTGCAGCAGTACAGAGAATGATGAACCAGCGATGAATATAACACAGGTACCGCAGTGTAGTCTACCCACACACGCTTTCGATCTACAATTATATCTCGGTATCGATGGACATTTGCTGCTCTCGCACAGCAGTGTACCAGGTGCAGCTCACCTTATGCATCAGCGCGATCACATATCACCGGTCGCCCCGGTGGTCTAGTGGGTAGCCTCGCAGCCTGATAAGGGCCAGGTCATGGGTTTGAGTCCCGGCAGAGTGAGTTTTTCTCTCACTAAATAAGCTCGTTGTTAGTGAACCATAATCGACTTATTATAGTAAGTCGCGAGGGAAGGGATTGCTGTACCCTTATCGCGACAACAATACCTCAGGCAGGAACCGCAGGAGGGGGTCCAGCCCCCCCCCTCCTATGTGACCCCGGTTGGGTCGTCTAACTAGTAGAAGTGGAGGATAGGGGTCAGAGGGGCAGACGACAGAGTCCAATGATGGGAGAAAAAAAAAATATATATATATATATATATATATCCATCGCGTAGTCTTGATCTACCTAGGAATCGGCCGTAGCCGATTAGGAACCGGCCGTAGCCAATTGAAATTCGGCTGGCCCCTGGCCAAAATCGGCTGCTTTGTTTGCAAAATCGGCCACTTTGTTTGCATNTGAGTTTTTCTCTCACTAAATAAGCTCGTTGTTAGTGAACCATAATCGACTTATTATAGTAAGTCGCGAGGGAAGGGATTGCTGTACCCTTATCGCGACAACAATACCTCAGGCAGGAACCGCAGGAGGGGGTCCAGCCCCCCCCCTCCTATGTGACCCCGGTTGGGTCGTCTAACTAGTAGAAGTGGAGGATAGGGGTCAGAGGGGCAGACGACAGAGTCCAATGATGGGAGAAAAAAAAAATATATATATATATATATATATATCCATCGCGTAGTCTTGATCTACCTAGGAATCGGCCGTAGCCGATTAGGAACCGGCCGTAGCCAATTGAAATTCGGCTGGCCCCTGGCCAAAATCGGCTGCTTTGTTTGCAAAATCGGCCACTTTGTTTGCATATTCGGCCGTTTTTTTTTGCGGCCGTTTTCCGGCCGAATTTTTCAGAAATCGGCTCTTTCGGTCGCGGCCGACCGAGGAGCAGCCTAGCCACGACGGTAATCGGCTACTCGGCTACGGCCGATTCATAATCGGCCACATGGGCCTCCCCCCCC